>CM042181.1:41461717-41479217 GCA_023376005.1 Doryteuthis pealeii | reverse complement strand
TCTCCCCCCACTTCTCTCTCTCAGTCACTCTTTCTATATATGTATGTATATATATATATATATATGTGTGTGTGTGTGTGTGCGTGCGTGCGAGCGTGTGAGTGCTCGCGTGTGTATGTATGTATGTGTGTGTGTGTGTTACACATCTTAATGTGTGCGTGTGCGTATACATTAGCGGGTGATGTTTATTCATCTTATTGTGTGCTTGTGTGTATATGTGTGTATGCGTGTTTGTATCATATATATATATATATATATATATATATATATATATATATATATATATATATATATTAGTGTGTTTGTGTTTATTTTTTATTGTGCTCGTATGTGTGTGTATGTTTATCTGTTTCTGTGTCTCTGTCACTCTGTCTCTCTCTTTATATATATATATGTGTGTGTGTGTGTTGTGTGTGTGTGTGTGAGAGAGAGAGTGTGTGTATTAGTTTGTATGTATTTATACATCATAATGTGTGTATGCATGTGTGTGTGTATATGTGTGTGTGTATCCGTGTGTATGTGTTTAGATCATGGGTGTTACCAAAATATGATAATGTGCTATGAATCTCAAATTTCTGTTTTTTATATTAATTTTGTCTCTTGAAACATTAGCGCACCATGCTAAGGGAAATTGTTTACAAATGGAAGCAAAGGAACTACAGTCACTTGGGGGTGGGGGTTGAGGCTGGGGCGCCCTGAAAATATTAGGCCTTCTTAGATGCGATGTACTTATTTACGGTCAAATAATAAAAAATAATAATACAAAACAAAATAAATCAACAAAACAAAACTGATATTGTATATTTGCTGCACGATGCAATTTTTGGTGCAAGTCAGGAAAGTTATCATTTTCAATATATATATATATATATATATATATATATATATATATATATATATATATATATGTGCTTTCGACTGCCTTAAAAGTAATAAAAAATTCATCATTTGCATCTGATGATTAGGGGCTTTAGACACTTGGTCTAGGCTTCCTGAAATAGTCTATAAAGCCAAAAATCTAAATTTTCTGTTATATTTTTTACTTATATAATTTTTTGCTCTGTGACTCTTTGAAAATAAGAGCATATATTGAGCTCTGCAAAGTACGACGCTTTTTTTTTTTTAAATTATATGCCGTAAGGAAGATTTCTTCTCCTGATTTTAGGATTATATATATATATATATATATATATTATATATATATGAGGAAAAAATGAGTAAAGAAAAGAAATGTAGATGGATAAAATGAATTTAATCGATATCACATTAATCGATATCACTTACACATGTGTTTCGGTCAGTTTAAGTGTGTGAAAATATTTCGCACACATAGAAGAATCGACCTTCATCAGAGTGAACATTTATTTTGAATGAAAAAATTCGTTGGGAAAAAACAACAGAGATTTTTGGAAATATTCGAAAATCGAATTTTTTTTAATTTGGAACGCTGAAAATAGAGCATTAAGGTAGACCGTTATGATTTGGATATTTGTTTTTTTTCTAGGGGTTATGGTACAAAATAGTTTTTTTATTACAAAAAATAAATAAAAATAAAGTGTTATTATTTATCAATAACATGTTGAACATTTTTCTCGGAGCTTAGTTTATGTTTTGAAAAAAATCGGTGAAATGTTAAAACAGTAGTCGATTAAAAAAAGGGACCACATATTGATGTTAGATAATTTTGTATAAGTTGTTTAATTTATTAAGATGTTATCGTAAGATGGTTCAGTTTAAGTGGTGTATATATTTTTATTTAACAGATTATGTAAAGAAGAATTAGGTATAATACTAATGATGCGTTATATAATAAGTGTGGAATTAATTAATAAGTTATAAAATATTTGTGGTGTGGTAATTTATAGTAAATAAAAGTAGGGAAAGTTTGATTGAAGATCTAAAAAATTATGAATAAAATATTTGTGTTATGGTAATTTAAGGTAACTAAGTGTTAGGAAGAGTTTGCGTGAAGATCTAGATTTTAAAAATAGTAAAATAGATGTAGGATGGGATAATTTATGATAATAAGAGTTTATTGTGGTTAATTCAAGAGAATGAAGTAGAAAAAGGTAAATGACATTAGTGGATAAAGTAGATATATAGAGAAAAAATATTGATAGGTTAATGATAAGGCTTGTTGTCACATTAATTTTTTTTTAAATAGTATTGGTTGAAATAAGTAAAAGTAGATTTAATTTATATTAGGTGATTGAAGTGTGGGAAATTTATATTATAAATTATTATATATTTAGTTGTTTAAATTGTAGATTATATAAATATTTAATTATAGAATAATTGTTTGTAAAGTAGTAAAAGTAGAATATTATTTTATTATAGGTGTATGAGGTATGGGAATTTATATTTTAAAATATTATTATATTATTTATAAAAATTATTGTTTTAATATTTAATTATTTATTTATGGAATAATTATTTATCTGTTTAATATATTTGATTTTACAGTATAAATATATATGAGTGATATGAAGATAGTGAATCTATTGATATATAAAAAAAAATTGTATATATTGATATGTTAAAATATGTGTATGAGTGAAGGGAAGATAGAAAAATTATAGATATGTTATTAAATTAGGTGGTAGATAGTTATATGTAGTAAAAAAAATTGAGAGTTATTCGATTAATGAAGTAGTTGAATAAATGGGTTCATTGTCACTTGTTGTTTTGTATTATTATGTAGTGTATTTGAAATTAGGTAAATATTAGATAATTCATTATATAGTGAAGATGGTGAGGGAATTTATTTCATTAGTTTTATTAAATAACATAATTGTATTAAAATAGATTATATGATTGATTGTTTATTTATTTATTGGATTATTAGTTTTAAATATTTAATTATATATTTGTTTAAAATAGATTATATTTGAATATTATTATATATATTTATATATTATATTATATTTGTTAATTATATTAAATTATATTATTTTATAAGTATATATGTATTTTTTATAATATATATATTTATAGATTTATAGAATTATATATATATATAGATCATATTATTTATTATTATAATATAATCATTTATTTGATTATTAAATTGTTTAATTTATTATTTGATTATTTGTTAGGTTAAAGTGGATTATATAATAGTTTAATTATATATTAGTTGAAATATTTATTTAATTATTAGATTATATATTGGTTTATTTAGTTAATATAGGAAAAAAATGGAAATATATAGGTGAGGGTAGTTGATAGTTGAATTATTATGAAAAGAGATTATATAATTGTTTAATTTATTTATACATTGAATTATTTATTTTAAATATTTAATTAGTATTGGTTTAAAGTAGAATATATTTATTTATATTATAATATATAGAGAGAATTATATTATATATATATATATGTATTTATATATTCTATTATTATTTATTTATTTATTTATATATGTTTTATTTATTATATTTTTTTATTTTTTTATTTTATTTTTTTTTTATATATTAAATTTTATAGATTTATAGAATTATATTATATATATAGATTATATTTATTTATTATTATAATATATTTATTTATTTTAATTATTGAATTAATTATTTAATTATTTATTTGTTTAAAATAGATTATATAATTATTTATTTATTTAATTATTGAATTGTTTAATTAATCATTAGATTATTTAATAGTTTATTTAATTATTTAATGATTAGAATGGAAATTTATATGAGAGTATGGATAGTTGATAGTTAGTTTTATTGATTTTGTTGATAAAATCATTATGGTAATATTTAAAAATGTAGTTTGAGTCAAATCAGGGTAACAGTTTAAAAAGTTAGAGAACATCAATCAATTAGTTAATTTATATTAATAGGAAGAGAGTAAGGAGGAAATTTTAGTGTAAATAAATAATGTGAAGTTTAATGGTGTATATTAAAGTTTTTCAATATAATTTTAGCAAGGAATGGTGATATTTTATAAAAACCAGGTCTTTGGGGTAAGGTATTAAGGATCGAAATGGCCGAGGATTCTACGTTACGGCGTGTGTTTCGATTGTGGATGAAGGCGATCATTGTTGATTTTTGTAAGGTAAAATTGTGATTTGTTAGTAAATTGTGTGTTACTAACGAATTGGATGTGTTTCCGAATTTTAGGTCCTTAGAGTGTTCATATAAACGTTTTTTTTTAGATTTCTGGCAGTTTCAACAATGTAAATCTTGTCGCATTGTTCACAACATATTTTATAGACACCGGCATTGGATTCATGTTTATTTGTGCATTGTTCTAATAAGTGTTTAATTGTTTGGCTTGTGCGGGTGACAGTTTTAATTCCAAGATGATTAAGATTTTTTTCAATTAATGGTGTAATATATATATATAATATGTGTGTGTAATATATATATATATATATGTGTGTGTGTGTGTGTGTGTGTGTGTGTGTGTGCGTAAATGTAGTCTATACATATATATATATAAGAGAAAGGAAATGAATCCGAAGGTACACCTATAGATAAAAGGATATGCATATTCTGTGTTTTCATATTCCTTTATATATATATATATTATATATATATATATATATATTATATATATATTCAAGAAATGGATACAATAGAAAACTACTCGAGTTTCATCGTTAAAATCATCAGGGTTAAATCCACTGAATTAATCGAGTTATTTAACCCTGATGATTGTAACGATGAAGCTCGAGTAGGTTTCTATTGTATCCATTTCTTGAATAAATTTGCTCTACTTTGGATTGAGCACTTTGTATTTGTTTTATCACGGACTGTGCACCTCCAACGATCGTGCCTATATTCACCGATAAGCCACCCTTTATATATATATATATATATATATATATATATATATATATATATATATATATATATACTCATAAATAGTGTGTGTATACACTCATATATATATAGAGAGAGAGAGAGAGAGAGAGATAGGCAAGAGGTAAATAGTTAAAGAGAGAAGAAGAAAGAGAAAGAGTATGGGAGTGTTTGCTATTTTATTATCATAGTTACCAGTATATATATATATATATATATATATATATATATATATATATATATATATATATATGAGTTTTACCTTGTCTTTCATATGAATATATTCGTAGAAATTTTGCCCTCGAACATGTTTCAGTGAAGATTTTCTAGTGATGAAATAAATGCGTGTATGTATACAACAAAGTAGTCTCAATTCTACAAAAGAGCCCGGATGTATGTATCGCCCACGCGGAGCATGCGTAGACAGTGTCTAAATTTGTGCCAAAATGTCCTTTTTAGAATTCCGTTGCGCCTTTTCCTCGCTTTATCAACAGGCTTTTTTTCTTTACTTTTTTGTTTTTGTTTTCGTTTTTGTTTGTGCGCGCGCGCGTGTATGTGTGTGTGTGTATGTGTGTGTGTGCATGTGTGTTCCGTTTTTCACACTCTGCTGGACCCGACTCAAACGTACCGGAAGTAGGGCTGATTTGAACATATTACCTGATCAAAATCGAAAATTGATTTCGCAACACCCACGCAACCATCACGAATTGCAATGGCCAAAAATTCCTGGCCAAAGAACTCACTAACCAAAATTACCGAATTTTACAGCGTGGTGCTAAAAAAATCAAGTTCTCGGTCAGACCAGAGTGGGGTAAATTCCTTAAATTCCTGTATTCTTATCCCACATCTCACTCGCCTTTTCAAAGACCATAATTTAATCTACACAGAGAATTTGTATAACTGTTAGAATAAATATAGAATTGTGATTTCACATACACACAGACTTTGGCTATTGTAAAGAACTCAAACGAAATCGTCTTCGATGGATAAGTATCTATCTATCTATCTATTACATTTTCCTCTTATTCATCTATATATTAATCTATCACACATTGTTCTCATCTATATATCTATCTATCTCGATCTGTTCATGTCTATATATCTCTCTATCTGTCAGACTCTACATATCTATATATCTATCACATCTATCTTTTTTCTTTATTTCTTTCTTCCTTTCTTTCTTTTTTGTTTAATTAATTTTCTTTTATTAGTTTCGTTTTCTTCCTTTTATTCAGTCTTTTTTATCGTTCGTTTTTTAGCGTCTTTTTATTCCCCCCTTTCCTTCTTTCTTTTTTCTTTATTTCTTTCTATCTTTCTTTCTTTCACCCACATTAGTTTCTTTTTTCTTTCTTTCGTTCTTTTGCTGTCTGTTTTTTAATTAGTTCATCTGTTTAAATTTGCATTTTCCTTTCTTTCTTTCTTTCTTTCTTTCTTTTTACTTTTACTTTTTTAATTAGCTTAAATTCTTTTCATATTTTTCCTTTTTTCCCGTCTTCCTTTCCTTTTTTTTCTAAATATATCTTTCCTTCCAATTTATTCTTTTTTTTTTCTCAAATTCTTTCTTCTTTTTCTCTCTTTCTTTCTTTCTTTCTTGTTTAGCGTGTTTCTTTTTGTATTTTTCCTTTTTTTCCTTTCTTTCATTCTTTCTTTTTTATTTTATTTACATTTTTTTATTTTCTTTCTTCTTTTTTGTTTTTCTTTCTTTTTTTATCGATCGTTTTTTTAGCATCACTTTATTTTAACCCATGCATGGAACCCTAAAAAGGCACTACCACTCTGGGTCAGGGTGGACCTGGAAGTAATGGTAATTTACATTAAAAAACCGTGGAGTACTAGGGAAGGACATTCGTTGGTGCTTTAAGGATAGGGCTGCTTCTCGAGGGTCTCCTTTTTCACTTCCATCCTTTCTTACTCTGTTTCTTTATTCTCTTTTTTTCTTTATGTTTTTTTTTATTTAACTTCGATTTTTCCCCCTTTTTTTCTCTTTCTGTTTATGCTATTGATTTTAACGGATTCCAATCGACCTATACACATGCGTTCTCAACTCGCCAATATCGTTTTATCAAATACCTCCCGCCTATTGACCAGCCAATTTGCCGATTCATAACGCAATAAAATAAACAACAACAAAACCTTGTAATCTAGAACAACAAAACAACTTGTATATGATTATCAATTTAACTATCAAGAATATGCACCCACCCTGGCGTAAGTAATGTTATCATCACAACCATCAACATCAACATCCTCATCCACACCACAATCATCATCATCCTTATAATCATCATCCTCATCATTATCATCATCATCCACAGCATCAAAATGAACATCATCATCATCATCATCCACATCATCATCCTCATCATCATCCTCATCCTCATCATCCTTGTCATCCCTATTATCCTCCTCCTCATCATCATCATCATTCTGCCCATTATCATCCTCCTCATCATCATCCCCATTATCATCATCAACCACATCATCATCCTCATCATCCACATCATTATCTCATCATCATCCACATCATCATTATCATCGTTAACATCATCATCCTCATCGTCACCATCCTCATCATCATCCTCATCATTATCCGCATCGTCATTATCATCCTCATCATCATCCTCATCGTCACTATCATCATCCTCATCGTCACCATCATCATCCTCATCGTCATCATCGTCATCCTCATCATCCTCATCATCATCCTCATCGTCACCATCATCATCCTCATCGTCACCATCATCCTAATCATCGTCCTCATCATCATCATCATCATCGTCATCATTCTCATCATCATCCTCATCGTCACCATCTTCCTCATCGTCACCATCATCCTTATCATCCTCATCATCCTCATCGTCACCATCATCCTCATCATCCTCATCGTCACCCTCATCATCATCTTCATTCTCATCATCACCATCATCATCATCATCCCCATCATCCTCATCATCCTCATCACATCCTCATCCTCATCGTCATCATGATCATTGTCACCATCATCCATATCATCATCCTCATCGTCACCATCATCATCATCATCATCCTCATCGTCCCCATCATCATCCTCATCATCAAACCTAATTGTCACCATCATCCTCATCATCATCATCATCCACATAATGTAATGAAACATACTAAATTAGAAAGACCAAGAACGTATATGAAAGGATTACAATTGTTTTATTGTTATTTCAATTGGTTTCTATATAAAATCCATCAGAGGATCGATTTTGATACGAAAATAAAGATATGTTTCCGTTCTCTTATATATATATATATATATATATATATATATATATATATATATATATATATATATATATATAAAGATTCTGGACACAAAGGCAGTGATATTGATCAACGGGCAATGATATCTCCTTTGTAAATTTTCGATCGTTCTACAAGATTGAACTGGTGTTAGCACGATTCTCTTGTTCAAAAACAAAGTAATTTAATCAATTAAACGAAAACATAAACGACATTAAAAATGAAAAGAGTTTCAAGTGAATGGCTTCTTTTCTTTCTGCCTATGATTGCTTTATATTGATTCGGCTTTAGGATTTGATGGTAGGCACTGGGTTAATTCGACTTCCGGCCCAGCAACAAACACAATGAACAGACACATTCAATACGGGTCACAGGAGAGGCTTTGTCTCAGATTAGATTACTAACGGAGGAATAAATCTATCAATGCATATATATATATATATATATATATATATATATATATATATATATATATATATATATAAGTTGGGCGGCTTAAAGTCGGTATCAGCCAGTCAGCGAGGGAGTCTATCCCGTTTTCAATAGCGCTAGACCAAGGAGATTGTTTTTTCCGTTTGAGGTGGAGCGCCACACCTACCATCAGTTCCTTACTTTACCGCAGAGATCCCTGTGATATATATATATATATATGTAGAAGTATCCAGTTGACTGGTATTTTGGGGAAGATTCTATTTGGTATCCTCAATATATATTGTACATCCACAATGCATGCATACTTATAGATTTATACAAAGATTTTTTATAAATCCTTAATATATATATATATATATATATATATATATATATATATATATATATATATATATATATGAAAAGGTGGAATGAAAACATCACACAATGCTATTAAAGAGAAAACAATTTATAATATAATCATAGCTGATACTGATCAATATTTCGATTTTACAAAAATCATTATCAGAGCTCATTCACTCCGTGGTGTTTGGGTCGGAGAAAAATGTCAAATCAATTCCCCCCAAAAAAAACCTTAATTCTGCAAAAAAGAACGAAAGTTGTTACATTATTCACGAATGTGGGCATTCGCGCCATATTTATGTCGGTCATGTCGATATGTATACCTTTTTTGTCGGCAAACTATCCAATGTAGCGGATTTTGAGATGTTGGCAACAAGACGAATTAACTTACTCGGAATGTGACGGTTGGAATTCAAAAGATTTTTAGAAAAGGAATTTTTATGATTAATTTTTTTATTTTTTTTATTTTTATGTTCTCTATTTCATAAATGATTAATTATTTATTGTATTTTGTTTTTTATATATAAAGTAAAAAAGTTATGGACGGAATTTGTTATTATTTTAGATAATGTGAAGCATTTGGATCTAATGTAAGGTTTTTATTTTCAAAACCGAATTCAAATCAAATAAAACGAAAAAGATCTTATTTATAAATCAAAACAATAAACCTAAATTTTATTTTAATGGGAAGTAAATAACGGAAAAAGTTATGTGAAGGGGATTTTATGGTTTCTGACTACAAGTGTCGCTAAATAAGGGGATATATTAAAGAAACCTTGTCTTTAGGGTATGGTTTTATGGGTAAGAATAACACAAGATTCCATAATTCTACGTAGTGTTTTATCATGTATGTGGGTTAATATTTTAGCACCTTTGAAATCAAAAGTATGATTGAGATCAAAGATGTGTTTAGCTAATGCATTGTTTTGAAAATCACGTTTAATCTGATATTTGTGTTCAGATAGACGTTTAGTTAAGGATCTGGAAGTCTCCCCTACATATTTCTTGTTTCATTTTAAACAGTCAATAGTGTAGACTCCAGCTTCAGAATGTGTGTGTTTAGGGTTATTTTTATTTTGTAGTAATGTTTTTCACTGTTTTTGTAGAGTGAGCGACAGTTTTTATACCAATCTTACTTAAGTTTCTATTTATTTTATCAGTAATAGGATTATTAGGAAGTATGATGTACCTATCAGAGACGTTACTACTGTTATGTTGTGTGTCATTGTTTGGAGATGAGATATTATTATTTTTATTTTTACTATGTATTTTAAAGGCCTTTTTTCTGGCAGGGTGTATGAAATATAAGGGGTATTGTAATTTGAGGAAAGACCTCTCAATAAAATTAAATTCTTCATCTAAATGTTTCTTGTTACATATCCTAAGAGCTCTTAGAAAGAGAAACACACACACACACACACACACACATACACATATATATATATATATATATATATATATATATATATATATATGAAACTTGGTATGTAAGTGTCGACGTATAAATCCAAAATAGGAGGTCAGTCGGATTCGAAATCTTGCATGCACCTTGATACCCTTCTAAAAAACACAACAAATTTGGTTATTCATTTTTACTCATTTAAGGGATATAATCATTTAAGCCAAAATCAACTGATTTGCGAAATTGGCCGTATACAGCTCCTGCTGGTAATAAAAGATTGTCACTGCCTGCTTATTGTTACTGCGATATTGGCAGTGAAGTTTAATTTTAGTGAATAAAGTTCGCAGTCTATACATGAGACACCTCTATATCTTTGCATTGGATAGCACAAGGGTTATGAAACCAATGTCAGACGTTACCATAGACCAAGAGCCGACTAATTGGGTGGCGACCCTCTCCAACTTAGAAGCCAGTCTCGCAAAATAGCTGTAGCGTAAGGTGGGGTGGGGCAAAGTGAGACACCTCTATATCTTTGCACTGAATGGCTCTAGGGTTATGAAACCAATGTCAGACGTCACCATGGACCATTGGCCGATTAATTGGGTGGTGACCCTCTCCGACTGGGAAGCCAGTGTCACTGAATAGCGGTAGCGTAGATGGGGTGGGGCAAAGTGAGACACCTCTATATCTTTGAACTGAATGGCTCAATGTTTATGAAACCAATGTCAGACGTCACCATAGGCCAATGGCCGACTAATTGGATGGCGACCCTCTTCGACTAGAAAGCCATTGTCACGGAATAGCGTTGGCATCGAAAGAGGTGGGGCAAAGTGAGACACCTCTATATGTTTGCACTGGATGGCTCTAGGGTTATGAAACCAATGTCAGACGTCTCCATGGACCAATGGCCAACTAATTGGGTTGCGACCCTCTTCGACTAGAAAGCCATTGTCACGGAATAGCGTTGGCATCGAAAGAGGTGGGGCAAAGTGAGACACCTCTATATCTTTGCACTGGATGGCTCTAGGGTTATGAAACCAATGTCAGACGTTACCATGGACCAATGGCCGACTAATTGGGTGGCCACCTTCTCCGACTGGGAAGCCAGTGTCACTGAATAGCGGTAGCGTAGGGTAGGGCGGGGCAAAGTGAGACCCCTCTATATCTTTGTACTGGATGGCTCTAGGGTTATGAAACCAATGTCAGACGTCACCATGGACCAAGGGCCTACTAACTGGGTGGTGACCCTCTCCGACTGGAAAACCAGTGTCACAGAATGGTGGTAGCATAGGGTGGAGTGGGCAAAGTGAGACACCTCTATATATTTGTACTGGATGGCTCTAGGGTTATGAAACCAATGTCAGACGTCACCATGGACCAATGGCCGACATAGTGTGGCGACTCTCTCCGATTGGGAAGCCAGTGTCACGGAATAGCGGTAGCGTAGGGTAGGGCTGGGAAAAGTGAGACACCTCTATATGTTTGCACTGGATGGCTCTAGGGTTATGAAACCAATGTCAGACGTCACCAGGGACCAAGAGTTGACTAATTGGGTGGTGACCCTCTTCGACTGAGAAGCCAGTGTCGCGGAATAGCGTTAGCATCGGAAGAGGTGGGGCAAAGTGGGACACCTCTATATCTTTGTACTGGATGGCTCTAGGGTTATTAAACCAATGTCAGATATCGCCATGGACCAAGGGCCTACTAACTGGGTGGCGACTCTCTCCGACTGAGAAGCCAGTCTCTTGGAATAATGGCAGCGGTGGGTGGGATGGGGCAAAGTGAGACACCTCTATACCTTTGCACTGGATAGCTCTAGTTTTATGAAACCAATGTCAGATTTAACCATGGACAAAGGGCCGACTAATTGGGTGGTGACCCTCTCCGACTGGAAAGCCAGTGTCACGGAATGGCGGTAGCGTAGGGTGGAGTGGGGCAAAGTGTGACACCTCTATATCTTTGCACTGGATGGCTCAAGGATTATGAAACCAATGTCAGACGTCACCATGGACCAATGGCTGACTAATTGGGTGGTGACCCTCTTCGACTGGGAAGCGAGTGTCGCGAAATAGCCTTAGCATAGGATAGGGTGAGGAAAAGTGAGACACCTCTATATCTTTGTATTGGATGGCTCTAGGGTTATGAAACCAATGTCAGACGTCTCCATGGACCAAGGGCTGACTAATTGGGTGGCGACCCTCTCCGACTAGGAAGCCAGTATCACGGAATAGCGGTAGCGTATGGTAGGGCGGGGCAAAGTCAGACACCTCTATATCTTTACATTGGATGGCTCTAGTGTTATGAAACCAATGTAAGAAGTCACCCTGGACCAAGAGTTGACTAATTGGGTGGCGACCCTCTCCGAATGGGAAGCCAGTGTCGCGGAATAGCCTTAGCATCGGATGGGTGGGGGAAAAGTGAGACACCTCTATATCTTTGCATTGGATGGCTCTAGGGTTATGAAACCAATGTCAGACGTCTCCATGGACCAAGGGCTGACTAATTGGATGGCGACCCTCTCCGACTGGGAAGCCAGTGTCACGGAATAGCGGTAGCGTAGGGTGGATTGGGGCAAAGTGAGACACCTCTATATCTTTGCACTGGATGGTTCTAGGTGTAATACGATGTTGGTCGGGGTGCCAAATGTAATACTATGATCTGGTCACGGGACCAAATGTAATACTATGGTGGTCGTGGCAACAAATGTAACACTATGCTGGTCGGGGTGCCAAATGTAATACTATGATCTGGTCACGGGACCAAATGTAATACTATGCTGTCGCAGCGTCGAATCCAACGCGATGGGTGTTCCTTGACCCACAGGAAAGTTGAAGTGCTTGTTCCGGGCTGTACCTGAAAATGACCAAATTCACCAAGGTTGTTCCACAATTAAAACGAACGCGTTTTTAACAATAAAAGACCTTTATTAATCATACAGTGATTAATAATCATGTACAACACAAAGGGATATCGAGTTGAAGTTGAGTCGGTATTTTGTGGACTGACTGGCGATATATGCTGTGTTCTGATTCAAATTCAGGACTTTGAGTAACAAGATGACAAAGCAAAGACGGTGACAAGGGCCATGAGACGGAGCTATCAATCTGCTAGGAAGCAGTTGTCCAATCTGGTCAAGAACCAGCTGTCCGATCTGCCTGGAACCCATTTGGGACTTCTTTTTATGGGTTCCAAACCCCTGAATCCAGGGCTCTTATTGGCCAGCCAATAGAAATGCCGGACCAATGGCCCTACAGTGTAAACATCAGGAGGTGTACAAAAACCCACCCACGCGGTCGCATTTGATTGGACGGCCAATCAAATCATGGCATGGTTTACTTATCTCGGAGGGGGTAATAAGTCTCCGCCCAAGTTTCCTGATTGGTGAGGCACTTGATAATATTTTTATTATTGTATAAATGGCCTGTCAATTGCTAGGATAATTCCCAGAAATGCCTAAGACCACCCGCCAAATTATCATTAATAAATCAACATTTTAAGATTTAATCTTTAAAATGTTTTGTTAAATAAATTTTTCTTCCTACGCAGTCCCCACAAGAACAACATTAGATATGAATGTCAGCAGTCATAAAAACCAGACATAATTCAACCACTTTTAGCCTGGATAAATTGGTTCCTATCTTTTGGAGTCTTCATGTAAATGATAATATGATAACAATTAAACAGGCTTTTGCCTTATATTAACCTATTTCTGCCATTAGGATTTTTTGTTCAAAATTATTTTATCTTGTTTGACGTTTACAAGAATGATAATATATATTTATATGAAAACATTTGTATAAAAAAAGTCATTTGTTTTATATCAACCATCAACCGACTTTTAGCCATTAGAATTTCTTTGTGTCAGAGTAATTAATTTTATCTAGTGTTGACTTTCCCCACCAATTGACTTGTATTCTAATCAGTCGCTTGTACAATATAGACTCAATTGTTTTGTTTTTAAGTATCTAATCGATATCGCCAATCAGTCCATACACACTACAGTGTTATATTCCTCCCTTACTTTTGTCCTTTACCTTTCTTAGGTAAATGACAAATTTAAAGGATGCATTATTTTATAATGCTACATTTTTTTTGACAAAGACAAAAAATAACAGCAAAAGAAAAGTTATTATGTTGATTCTGTTCAGTCTTAAAGTTTTGTTTTTAACAGTTCATTTGTTAACGTCCTTTCTGAGTGTCTTAAAGTAATGTTTGTTTTTGTTTTTTTTTACAAGTGTTGTTTTTTTTTTCAAAATTTTGGTCAGTGGCATTCACTGTAGCAGTTCACACAATAAATCATCTGACAAATTATACATACATTAGTATGTTCACTTCAGAATACATAATTGGGACAAAAAGAGAGAGAGAGAAAAAACACAAAAAAAACAATTAAAATGATTTGGAATTTAAACAATAAGTGACTTAATTCAATATTCAGCAAGAGTGTTCAGTCTTTTTTTTTTTTTTTTTTTCGAGACTTAGTAATAACGTGTGTATAAATGTATAATTTTCATGCGTGTAAAAGTTTTAACTGTTCTTTTTTTTTTTTTTATTTTTAATGTTCCGAGAGTGTCTCTTGAAATTTTTTCATCTCTGTCGATATGCTTTGCTATCGTCTCTTTTCTGGCATTTTTTTTATTCATTAATCACTACATTTCCCTGGACTACGAATACTAATATAATTATAACTACCACTATGATGACCTAATAATAATTACAGGGGGTTCTGCTCTTATGGTTATTGTCAACCTTCTCCTATATACCTGTGATAGGACCAGTTTTCTCTCCAACACCACTGCCTAAAGCCATCAGACACCTCTATGGTCTGTAACATTATAAATTTCGGTGGCCCCTGGTGGTATAACCGGGAGGTACATGCCTTCACTGTGTCCGTCTTATACTCCTCTGCTTCTCTTCGGGTAAGCAGTATGAATTGTTTACGGATTAGGTTAAAACCTATATATTTTGATTCTAATTTATACCTACTAATCTTCTTTTTGCATTTTATTTTCGTTTTCTCTTCCTTGATCACTGGAGGACTCTCAGTCTCTGATTCAGAATCCATATTTTTCCAGATCACCTTTTTGGAAATTGAGATTCGAAATAGTTTCATAATTTTTCTCTCTTTACTTTCATCTGCTTTTGTACATTCACATATCTTAAGCTCATGTTCTTTTGTTGAGAATACTCCTTCATTACCAAAGGTGTTGAACTACTGTCCTCGATTAATTGGTTGGGTAACTCAATCAATTTGATTGGGCCTCGTGTCTCTGAATTGGACTTGATAACCAACCTTCTTTGTTCTGTCGCACTCACTACATGAGGGGGATAGTCAACGGTATGGTTACGAAATAACTCCATACGGATTGAACTATTTCCGCTGCAAAAATCACTACTGATTATTCTTTTTATCTTCATTGGCGGTGTAAAATCCCCGATACTTTTGCTACTGGATTCTACTAGTCTTCTTGTAGCAAGACAGCATCGGCTTAGAGTGGAGTCAGAGGTTTCTTCTAATGGAATAAGACTGTCCTCTTTATCGAGTAATTTTTGCAGGCAAGAGATGAATGAGGGTCTGGACCTCGATCATCATCCGTTAAATAACTTTTACTAAGTGCGCTACCATCATTACGGTCCTCAAGCATGGGCTGCATCACCTCAAGGGTCGGCAGTCCTTTAGTAACCGTCTTTGATTGTTTTTTCACAATTGACTGGTGAGCGAGAGGGGTTGTCTTAACCGGTAATTCCTCGTTAAACTTTTTGTCAGTTTCCAATTTTTGTAAACTGTTTGCTAAAGAGGGTTTGGAAATTTTCGTAGCACCGGCGGGGTGACTGGGTTTGTTCCCCCTACAAAGACTAATCTTCTTGACTTTGTCTTGGGGGTTATCTAACAAGATCTCTTTTGACAGTATTCGTTTTGTCGGACGCAACAAAGGTAATGACCATTTCATGCCTTTGAAATCTTGAATTGTAGACTTAACATTCTTGGACAGGTCCGGTTTTCTCTCGACATCCCCCTCCCCTTTCAGTTCTATGGCTACTGTGACATCAGCATCAGGTGAAATTTTATCCTCCACTTTTTGACAAGAACCTGCACTAGATAACTGAGATTCAGGTTCCATCTCTTGGCTGCTCTCCGAAGATTCACCAGGCGAATTGCCATCTATGGGGGCCCGTGATATCTCTTCTTGAGCGGCTGGTGGATTGATAGTCTGTTTTTTATTTACTTTTACCGATTCCTCTTCAATAGGAAATTCCTTAAGCACTTTCATAATAATACCATTAAGAATATGTATCTGGAACGCGTTCAGTTTATCTTTTTGGGAATGCTGCATATACATCTCCCTAACAATTCTTCTGGTTAACAAATTGAAATCTTCTGTTCTCGAGAACAGATCACGAACAAAATCTTCCATATGCTGCTTTTCTTCTTCATCTATCCCATCCTCCATTTTTTTACGAGAACCTGTCATAGTTTCAGGTTGCATCTTTTTAGCAATCTCTGGTAATTCACCAGGAGAATTAATTATGCCATCCTTAGGTGCCCCTGATTCCTTTTTAACAGTGAATTCATAACGCACCTTCCTAATGACATCAGGAAAAATACACTTTCGAAAACATTCAGTCTACTTTTTTGAGAATGCAGCAAATATATGTACCTAATATTTCTTATGTTTAACAAATTGACATCTTCTGCCCTCGAGAACAAATTACGAACAAAATCTTCAATATCCTGCATTTCCTCTTTATCTGTTCTATTCATGATTTACCAGTAAATATATGCCAGTCAAAAACAACAACAATAACAATCAGCAAAAAATGAAACAAATTTTCAGCCTACCTGGCAAGAACTGTAGTTGACTGCTCTTCTTGGTTGTGTGCTGGATATCTTCCTTCTCCTTTTTCCTCCTTCTGTGGAAGTTTTAATTTCTTCGTGGAACCGCCTTTGCTTTGTTTTATTCGGGTTCTTCTTCCTGGATCTTTTTTTTTTTTCAAGTGGAAAACCTTTCTGTGGAAGTTTTAATTTCTCCGTGGAACTGCCTTTGATTTGTTTTCTGACGTGGGATCTCTTCGTATCTTTTGTTAGTGTCGTTGTGCCGTGGTAATCTTGTTTGGTGTCCGTGGTAGTGGTGTTGGTCCCTGTCAGGGTCGAATCCTGAGTCTTAAGGCACCAAATGTAATACTATGTTGGTCGGGGTGCCAAATGTAATATTATGATCTGGTCACGGGACCAAATGTAACACGA
>CM042181.1:41436717-41446717 GCA_023376005.1 Doryteuthis pealeii | reverse complement strand
AAACCTGGAACCTTGCGATTCCTAGGCTGGTGTTCTACCGACTGAGATACGCTAACCCAATGGTTCAATGCTATCAGCAACACTGAGAGCGTGTTTCAAGATGATAACGGGGAAAAATTAAGGAACAAGAATATCGATATATAGATATGGACCAAGTGATTTTACCTCACTAACAGGTTCAGAAATCTAAGACCCCTGAACGGAAGCAAGTATGCAACAGAGAAAGAAAAACTAATGATAGAGCGCCCTGTCTGCTGGGACGTTAGAATTCACCGACTGCACCTCTGCAGAGGGGTAAGACTCCCCCAAATGGGGCCATCTGTTGCCGGGTGGCGATCCGTGATGCTTAAGGATAGAACCCAGGTGGTCGAGCAGTCCATGACTTGCAATACACCACTTTTGCCTTTCTTGGGATAGGCGGGCGGTCGGAGAGGCCCCCTCCGATCAATCGGATGGTCACGTCAAGCCCTAGCACCTATATGATTTTCCCAACCCTATTGCCCTTATGGCAACCCCCAATCCTTCTTATCATATGGGTACTAAAGGGCTGTGTTTGAGGGTCTACATGTCCTGGGAATGACGTTAAACTCTATCTGATGGTGAGGTTCCAGTTCTGGAGGTTTGGGGAATGTGGAGAACCCCCTCATCACCATTGCTCCCTGGTCCACTCTGACCCGGAGTGGTAGTACCTGTTAGGGTCCCATCTATGGGTTAAATAGAAAAACATGTTTTATAACAAAATTGTATTATGCATTAAGAAGGAATTTATTTCACAGCATTAAATGACCCACTGAGGTTGATATGCCGTAAACTAAACCAAACCAAACCAAACCAAACTAAAGATAGAATAGTATTAAACATTTGATAAAAGCGTAATTTTCGAACGAACGTAACTTTCAGAGACTTACCGTAAAACGTACAGATGCCAAGTCTCTTGTTTGTTTGGCCAGTGTCAAGCAGAGAACATATATATATATATATATATATATATATATATTGTGTGTGTGTGTGTGTGTATAATATATATATATATATATATATATATATATTTCAGTTCTTGGCAGCCATAGAAATCACCGTCACCTATATATATATATATATATATATATATATATATATATATATATATATATATATATATTGTTATAGTGACGGTGATTTCAATCACCGTAACTATAACAATATATATATATATGTGTGTGTGTGTGTGTGTGTGTTTGTTGTAATGGCTGCCAAGAACTGACTCCGCCATAATGAAAGAACCCTATGCACTTCCGGTCTGATATAAGTAATACCAAAACATCTCACCTCTTGTCTACGTTTCCTCATCACTGTTTGCATTTTCTTTTTTTTTTTTGTAAGATAGCAAATATTATCATCAAGCAGTAGAGGGTCAAAGTTTATGTACTGGACATGGGTTAAATCGAACTTAACGGACCTAAATTCCACCACGAAATGTCCCTCCCGCCGAAACGAAAAAAAAATACCAAAAATCAGGGAATTAACCGAATTTAATATAATTTTCAGTGTTGATATATTAATGAATAAAAGATATAATGCACCAGTTATTTTATTTAAAAACATTTTTTTCGTTTCAGTTAACTTTGAATCCACCTATCTTTGAGGCGTAACACAGATTCTGAAAGATACGTGTCGCTTACAGTACATCAAATACAAGAAGCATTCAATTTAAACTGCATCTAATGGTTCTGTAGCTCTGGGTAGTGTGGAATACCCTTCATCACCATTACTCCCACGTCTTCTCAGACCTGAGTGGTAACATCTATTAAGGTTGCATCTATCGCCATTACTCCCAGGTCCACTCTGACTGAGTGTTTGGATCAGTATGGGTTGAATTGAAACAAACGAGTTTAAAAAGAATGTTTGAAAAAATTGTTTTTAAAGTTTAAAAAAAGATGATGATTAAGACAAAATGCATTCGGCATAAAATAACTCAACAAGAGTTGATATGCCGCAAAAAACAACCAACCAACCAGCCAACTAAGATATCAAAATAATATATAACTGGTCAGATGTATTAATTTGGGTTTTTTATGCCTATAAAAATAATACCAACCGAAATGATAAAGAAAAACACGGGTAGTCTTAAGAAAACTTTATTCTACTTAGAATAATGTGATTTTTTTACTGAGAGCTTACATACTCTTAGAAACACCAAAGAGTTCCCCAAAGAGGAAGTAATAATAAAAATGGGGAGGTTATTCTCAATTACTTATTACATATATATGTACCTTTCTGACGCCAGCTCAATAGCCTAACAATAAGCCTCTAAAACCAGTAGAACAATTCACGTACCTAGGTAGTAACATCTCATATACAGAAAGCGATGTCGATGCACGCTTAGGGAAGGCATGGTCTGCTATAAACAGACTGTAATATATTGTATATATTGTAATGATAAACGAAAACAGCTTTACTCTACTTAGATTAATGTTACAGTTTACTGATAGCTTATATACTCTTAGAAACACCAAAGAGTTCCCCAAGGAGGAAGTAATAATAAAATAAGCGAGCTCACTCAATTACTTATTACACCAACCAATCAGGTGTTTCGTTTAAAGTCCTTATACAATAGTACTGACATGGCTACAGATTCGAAAAATTGGTTTTATTTAATCGGTGAGATCAGATTTCCGTATGGTCGGTAACCTGTTAACAGCAGTATATGCTTTACCGATATATGTGATGATGTCGCTTACAGTACATCAAATACAAAAAAGTATTCAATAAAATAAAAAACAACAACAGCTAAAATTTCCTTGTCCCTGAGTGCAAACTGTTGGTATTTTACGGTGTATAAGTTCTATTCTTTCTCTTTTGGTACTATTCCCTTTCTTTTTATTCTTAATGTCATTATTCTGTGCAAGGGGAGATAAAAAAAAAAAAATAAAAAAGGGAAACCCCCCTGGGGCCTAATGAAAAGTGTCTCTCGTTTTTTGGGGGGTTTTTTTGTGTGTGTTTTTTTGTTGTGGTTTTCAATGCTGGAGAGTTCCTCTTGAGGACCTGTTATAAAACATTTAACGGCGACAAAGAAAGCAGCGTGTAGTATTTTGTGTTGTGTTCTCGTATTTTCCTCGGGAATGGTCTGGTCACGTCCCCCGAACAATAGATTGTTCGTCGGGAAAATACGCTTATTCGTTTATTATTCGATGATAAACATGTGGCTAACCAAAAAAAAAAAAAAAAAAAAAAAAAACAACCTGTAATTGTGCTAAAGTTTTCTATAGCATGTGAAGAAACGGTACACTGCGACCAACCCCCCCCCCGCTCCAACCCAACCTACCTCACCCCCAAAAACAAACAACTGTGTTATTGACAAACAATAGAGAGAACAAGATAACACGTGAGCAGGTTTGATCCCCGGGGGAGTAACAGCGGCCTATGATGATGATGATGATGTTTTCTATTCACAAAAGAGTGGAAAGTGCAAATAAACATTTCATAGATTTTGGTTTGGTCTAGTTTGGTTTTACGGCATGCTAACCTGTAGTGGGTCATCTAATTCCAAAATAAGTTAAATAAGGTGCGTTATTAAATTTTAAAAATTTCGAAACTGCTGCAAGAATTTATTATTACTGTATGACGGAGAACGAGAAAGGAAAGGGAGCAAGACATTGTCTTGCCTGCTGGGATCGAACCCGCGTCCTCCCGCATACGAAAACAGATGCGATGTAGGAACTGGAAGGACGCGAGGTTTGACAGACGTGCCCGGATGTTTGGCTAATATGCCCATAAAATAACAAGTGAGTCAAGCGCTGTGCAGTCAGCAGTCATCAGCAGAAGCAGAAGCAGAAGCAGTCGACGACGAAGCGTTTTTCAGTAAAGAAATGGATTTTAGTCGAACAGAAACAAAACTAAATAGGAAATGTGATTTTAAACTACTAAAGATTATTTTGACTACGACGACAGATTTTTCCAACTGTCTAGACGAAGAATGTGTTGACCAACAGAGGGTCTGGCTTGTGAGAAGACGGAGAACTCGCTTGTTTTTGGTTCCCACTCGGCGGGAGCTTGTTGATTCGAAGGTCTATTTCACCCCATATATTGCTCCCCCCCCCTTCTATATATTGTAGGGACCGAATTTGCTTGGTGATTGTGTGAGTGTGAAGAAGATCCGAGTTTAGATCCCCACATTTTAAATGTATAAGACTACGGAAATGTAGTTTCCGTAGAAAACAAAAGAAGAAGACCAAATTGATAAAAGAAAACAACTTTATATACATTAATTTACAATTGGTATATTCAATTGTTCTATCAGCGGAGTTGCAGACTGTATGTGTCTGTACGTAGTTGTGTTTGTAAAGGGCTCATGTATTGTTTATATTTGTGCGATTGGATATGTCGAATTGTAGCAGTTTTGATAAAACAATGTCTGTGATTGAAACTTGTGTCGTATTGAGTAGTAGAGAGAGAAAATATGAAACGAAAAAATAGACGGACCTGTTGAGTCGTATTTTATGTTTTCGGACAGCGTCCTCTCTCCATTGTGTCGAGTTGGGGAGAGCGTCCGTTCCCACTGTACAGTTAGGAGCATCAGCTCCAACTCTGTCGAGTCGGTAAGAGCATAAGCTCCCCACTGAAGTTTATCAGCTCTATGGGCCTTTTTATAATATTCTTTTGTCATTGTCTCCGTGATCATTAAGTTAAATTTAATATTGGATTTTTCAAATATCAGCTGTTTTCTAATGACGTAAATATCGGATGATTTTGTTACATTCCAATGGCGTACATATTTTCAATGGAATTTAAACCATTGTTTCTATTGTTGCTAAAATATTTCTAAACTAATATTTATTCGATTATCTTTTGTTTACATAATTCTAAACTTAACTTATACAATTGTAAACTTGCTTGTTTCAGAAAACTTAATTATTTTAATGTATTCAATATATATATATATATATATATATATATATATAATATATTGAGAAGTAAACAAACAAACAATGTGTTTGATATGATATTTTTGGGAGAATATGTGCTTAATTGAAGTCTTACCTAATTTTGAAAATTGATTAATCAATAATTAATGAATTAGGCGGGCATACCGGTTCAAATGTAAGGCTAAACAAATCGAGAAAAGGTCAATCTCTGTATGTACATTTCGGCCTATTATGCCTCATCAACAGTTATAGACTGCTCTGTGTGTGATTCATCTGACTGTCACGCTGACAGGCGGTGATTCTAACCATTGCACTAGAGGATGCTGAAAAGTTCTTTGCCCAACTAAGATGGGAATCATGTTTTTAATTTTTACAGGTTTGTTATTTATTTTTTTATTTTTTTTATATTTAGGGGTTAAAGAAACTTGCAAGTATAGTTCATGACTTGGTCATACTTGGTTGGGCTGTGATTTTTTCAGTAACTGATAAAAAAAATACATTTGAACTTGAGATATTTTGATCATTTTAATATAATTCTGGATTTGATTTATCATTAAAATGACGCAAAAAGGGTTAATATGCCTTAAGACAAATGTAACATAATCATTATGGTCTACGGAGAATTTTAATATAATTCTTTCCACACTGAAATGAGTTTTTTTTTTAATTTTGTTTGTAGCTTACAGCAGGCCAAGCTATCAATGAACTCTTCAGTAACATCACATGGACAGCAGGACAAGCTGATGACTTAGAAGAAGAAGAAGACATTTTACGTCACTGGAATCCACCTGCCACCAATATTTACGTCACCTTACAAATGTATATAATTATGACTGTAAGTTTTGTTTCATGTCTATATCTTATTATAATGGAGATTGTGTGTTTTTCTGTCTGTAACCGAAACTATATTACTACTCAAGTCACAATTCCCTTAATTATTTACGTCAAATTCTCCATGATTTCATTCTTTTAAACCTTCAGTTATTAATAAAAATTGTTTTACATTATTAATACTGTTGACGATATCTACGTACTAATAACATGCAATTGTATTTATATATACAACAAAATAGCGGTTTACAGTTTGAACGAGAAGGCTAATTTGCATATTGATATTTAAAATTTTATTTTAATAAATATGTGCTTGGTATTATTGATTTCTAATTGTTTGGTTTTATCTTAAGAAATATAAACAAAAATCTCGTGGATAAATCTTTAAAGAAATTTATTTACAAGAAGAAATAACTGTAATATTATCCTTTACTTCCTATTTTAACTAAATAGTTGAATTAGGAAAATTTACCAATGAAAGAGGGAGTAACGGAAAATGATGGAATAGTTAGTTTCAAAGTTGTTCTATTTTTCGATTATACCCCCTCTGTTGCTGATATTTTTATCTGCATTCTTAGTCAGTTTCATTAGCCTTTCTAATTTAATATGATATTTTATTATATCAAAACTTAAAACTTAAATACTTGCACCCGGAGGGTGCATATATTTGCTAGTTTAATTAATATAGATAGTTATGTTGAAAAGTGTGTGTGTGTGTGTGTGTGTGTGTGTGTGTGTGTGTAATATTGATTTTTATTGTATTACAGTAGATTTGAAATTATTTGTAAGGCCCTGTATATGTTCTCTATATGTCAATGGTGGTTAAAGAAATATACTTAGCCTAGAATGTATTTACCCAAACCCTTCGCATGATGCGACACAAGATCAATTTTAAGTGGAGTAACGAGTTTTCCTTCTCCCCTACTAGTTTCCATACAAAAGGTTAAAGAGAGCAAACTGCCCTACTACTTACCCATAGCTGGAAAGAGAATTGTTCAATGCCTACCTTTTCCTAGGATATTAGCTCTATGTGAATTGCAACAAGCCTTGTCGAGGATTGGAAATGGTGCCGTGTTTATTTCCTTTGACAATAACCATTAAACGACAAGCGCCCCTATTCTTAGGCTAGTATAGTAAAAGGTTAGGGGTCGTTCATTACAGGCAGTATATGATAAAAACGTTGTTTTGTGGAAAAAATTATGGTTCGTTTTTTACACAAAGTCGTTCATTACCTTAGTATATATATATTTACCAATCCTTCTGCACGAGCAGGATGTGACACAAGGTCAATTTTTAAATGGAGTTTAACGGGTTTGAATTCAGAGTTTTCGTTCTCCTAGACTGGTTGCCTAACCAAGGTTAAAGAGCCCAGTCTTCCCTACTATTTACCCATAGCTGGAAAAAGTTCATCAGGGGATAAGAGGGGATAGTGTTTTTGCTAGATATTTTGCGATATTGCGGGTAACAGAACTAATTCTGGAGACGGTGGGTCTTAAAGGTATTTCAGGTTTCTGTATTTTGGGAAGGCCATAGATTTTTGGGATAGTAGGGTGGTAATTGATTAGAGAAGACAAAATTTTGTTCTCCTTAGCAATTAATTTCTTATAGGATTTGTTAAAAATTTCAATATTTCTTGTGATTGTTTCTGGGGAGATTACCTCGTATATGTTATGTATTTTCAATGGAATTTAAACCATTGTTTCTATTGTTGCTAAAATATTTCTAAACTAATATTTATTCGATTCTCTTTTGTTTACATAATTCTAAACTTAACTTATACAATTGTAAAATTACTTGTTTAAGAAAACTTAACTATTTTAATGTATTCAATTGCACATGCACGTAAATAGGGGACCAAATTCCCCATATTATTATTGGATCCTTTCCTTCCACTAAGGACGATGGCGTAGTATCCAAGAAAAATTATCTGCATCTGCGCAAGTGACCCATGCAGGCCAATTCTTGAGTGACAGTCTTTGGTGCACTGAATGCATACAAACTGTGATGCTTTCTGGGGCTGCTGGCTTTTCTCTCTCTTTCTGGCTCTCTTTTCTGTCAATGCTACTCTCCTCTCTGCCTCACCCCTCACCGTGCCTTGCTTAACGTTGAGGCGCCAGACCTATCTATTTTTTGCATCTACCCCCCACGTGTTTGTGTCAATATGGCATATTCTCATAGCTCTCCTGCAGACATCTTTAAAATCGTAGGCGTGGTCTACCAACCGATCGGGAGCCTTTTACTAATTCGCCGTATAAAAGATCTTTTGGGATGCGTCCATTTTCCATTCTCCTGACATGTCCAAGCCAGCGAAGGCGCCTCTCACAGAGAATGGAGAACATGCTGTTCATGTTAGCACAATCCAGCACGACTTTGTTGGGCACTTTATTCACCAATGTCGGTCATGTCTCTATATATACCTTTTGTCATCCAAATGTAGCGGATTTTTTAGATGTTGGCAACAATATAGACATGACCCACATATATATGGCGCGAATGCCCACATTGGTGAATATTGTAACGACTTTCGTTCTTTTTTGCAGTATTAAGGTTTTTTGTTTTGTAAACTGATTTGACTTTCCTCTCCGACCCAAACAACTACGGTAGTGAATGAGCTCTGATGATGATTTTTGTAAAATCGAAATATTGATCAGTATCAGCTATGATTATATTATAAATTGTTTTCTCTTTAACAGCATTGTGTGATGTTTTCATTCCACCTTTTCATACTCATATTGTCGGATTCATTTCCTTTCTTTTAACATATATATATATATATGATGACCTTGAAAAAAGAATGAAAAATGACTATATTCAAATATATCTGTAAAGAAATTGGAGGAAGGAAAAAGTCCATCAGTGGATAAGTGGGGATAGTGTTTTTGCTAGATATTTTGCGATATTGTGTGTAACAGAACCTATTCCGGAGATGATGGGTCTTAAAGGTATTTCAGTTTTATGTGTTTTTGGGAAGGCCATAGATTTTTGGGATAGTAGGGTGGTAATTGATTAGAGAAGACCATATTTTGTTCTTCTTAGCAATTAATTTCTTATAGGATTTGTTAAAAATTTCAATGTTTCTTGTGATTGTTTGTGGGGAGATTACCTCGTATATGTTATGTATTTTCAATGGAATTTAAACCATTGTTTCTATTGTTGCTAAAATATTTCTAAACTAATATTTATTCGATTCTCTTTTGTTTATATAATTCTAAACTTAACTTATACAATTGTAAAATTACTTGTTTAAGAAAACTTAATTATTTTAATGTATTCAATTCCACATGCACGTAAATAGGGGACCAAAGTCCCCATATTATTATTGTATCCTTTCCTTCCACTAAGGACGATGGCGTAGTATCCAAGAAAAATTATCTGCATCTGCGCAAGTGACCCATGCAGGCCAATTCTTGAGTGACAGTCTTTGGTGCACTGAATGCATACAAACTGTGATGCTTTCTGGGGCTGCTGTTTCTTGTGATTGTTTGTGGGGAGATTACCTTGTATGTGTTATGGTCCAGGAGTAAATCCATCATTTTCTTATTATAGGACGTAGTATCCATGGTGACAACTCCACCGCCCTTATCGGAAGGTGAAATGACGATGTCATGGTTTAAAGATAGAGACTTTAAGGACTAGATTTAAAAGAAATTAAGACATCGAGAGAGAGAGAAGAGAGAGAGAGAGAGAGGATCTTTGAGGGGAAAACGCAGTTGTTATATCCATCTATCTATCTATCAACCTCTGTCTGAGAGAGAGAGAGAGAGAGAGAGAGAGAGAGAGAGAGAGAGAGGGAGAGAGGGAGAGAGAGAGATGTCAGTTTTTGTGTAGAAAAAAGCAATTGCTATATCTATCTATCTCTGTCTACTCTAAGGTAGATAGATACATCGATGGATATATATATATATATATATATATATATATAGAGAGAGAGAGAGAGAGAGAGAGAGAGACATTACCTCGTATGTGTTATGTATTTTCAATGGAATTTAAACCATTCTTTCTATTGTTGCTAAAATATTTCTAAACTAATATTTATTCGATTCTCTTTTGTTTACATAATTTTAAACTTAACTTATACAATTGTAAAATTACTTGTTTCAGAAAACTTAATTATTTTAATGTATTCAATTCCACATGCACGTAAATAGGGGGCCAAATTCCCCATAAAACATGTGAGCCCCCCCCCCCAAAAAAAAACTAAAGAAATACCTGGAGATTGTAATTGTGCTATAAGTTTTCTATGGCATATGAGGAAATGCTACACT
>CM042181.1:41381717-41429217 GCA_023376005.1 Doryteuthis pealeii | reverse complement strand
TTTTCATATCTATCTATCATCCTTATCATCTTAGTTTGTCAATCTATCTATCTTTATACAAATTATAGGTTCATATCTATCTTATTATCTATCTTATTTCAGTCTGCTCATATATTCCCCACTCTCTATCTATCTATCATATTTATTTCCCAGTTGGTTCATATCTTCTATCTATCTATCTATCTATCTATTCCCAGTTTATATCTATCTATTCAATCTATCTATCTATCTATCAATACAAGATATAGTTAATATACTATCTATCTATCTATCTATCTATCTATGCCGTTGGTTCATATTATCATATCTATCTATCTATCTATCTATCTATTCCAGGTTTGTTCATTATCTATCTATCTATTCTAATATCTATTATCCGAGTTGTTTATATCTATCTATCTATCTATCTATCTATCTATCTATCTATTTATTCCAGTTTTGTTCATATCTATCTATCTATCTATCTATTAATAAGCCAGTTTGTTTCATATCTATCTATCTATCTATTATCTATTTCTATTCCAGCTTTGTTCATTTCTCTCTCTCTACTTCTATTCAGGTTTGTTTCATATCTATCATCTATCTAATCTATCTATCCAGTCTTTATACAATATATTCTACCTTGTTACATCTATTCTATTCTATCTATCTATCTATCTATAATATAGCCCAGTTTGTTTCATTCTATCTATCTATTATCTATCTATCTTCTCGCTTTGTTCATGCTCTCTCTCTTATCTATCTCAGTTTGTTCAATATCTATCTATCTATCTATCTATCCTCAGTCTGTATACATATATCTACCTATGTTTACATCTATCTATCTATCTATCATCTATCTCTGTTTATATCTATTATCTATCTATCTATCATATCTATCTATCTCCTCTGTTATATCTATCTATCTATCTATCTACTCAGGGGTCTGATTCCTTACCTATCTATCTATCTATCTACATCTACTATCTATTCTATTCAGATTTATTGTATGTATATATAGATTAATCGATTATTTTTTTATCCCAGTCTCTCTTCTTTATTTCTTTCTTCTCTTCTTTGTTCATCCCTCTATTTCTTTCTTTCTTTCTCTTCGTTATCCCACCTTCCTCTCTCTCTCTCTCTCTCTCTCTCTCTCTCTCTCTCTCTCTTATATATATATATATTATATATATATATATAATATATATCCAGTTTCAGTTCACTATCTACCTATCTATCTAAAGAGAACATCTATTTCAAAACATGCCATCACTGAAATAACAGAATTTATAGCTAGATTCGCATCTACATCAAGCACCCCCCCTAAAAAAGCAAGTCACCACAAGATAAACACATTTACAAGTCAATCAATACAGGAAAAAATAACCTTATTATAATATATATATATTATATTATTATTATATATATATATATATATATATTATTTACTACGCACATACTACTGATACCAGAATCACCACGCACATACATCCTCTACACATACATTCTATATTTACTAGAAACACGACACAGAACACAACACAACACACATTTACACACACACACACACCACACACAACACATATATATATATATATTATATATAATATATAATATATATATTGTATATATGGTGAAAATGTATGCCCATATGTAGGTTTGAAATTCTCAGCTTACACTATTATATATACTACATATATATAAAGTAAAATAATATGTAGGTGTGTGGATGTGTGTATATATATTTATATTATATTTATATATATTATAATATATATGTACCCACACACATACTATGTACCATAAAACACGCACATACATACACACCAAACACACACAACATACATATATGTATATATATATGTTGAATATGTTATACATATGTGGAAATATATATATATTTGTGTGTGTGCACTTATTATGAACGTAGTATATATTTGTTGAAAATTGTCCTTACTTACATACTACATAATATATAAGTATGTGTGTGCTATATATGTGCATGATTGAGTATTAATGTGTAAGTGGTGTGTTTGTCGTGTGCGTGCGATACAGAAATATTAATAAAGAAGCATCATTAAATATATATGTCTATGTGGTATATATATTGTGTGGTGTTGGTTGGTGTGTGTGTAATGTGTGCGTGTGTTTATTTATGTATGACTGTGTATGTGTGTGTGCCGTCTAAATAACAATATAAGGGAAGAAGCAATCCAGAATATATATAATATTATATATTATATACATATATTATATCTTTGTATATATATATATGATGTGTGTGTTGTGTCTGTAGCTGTGGTGGTGTGTATGCGGTTGAATGTGTGTGTGTGTTTGTGTGTGTAAATGTGTGGTTTGTGTCTATGCGTGCTGTACGTAAGAATAAAAATTATAATATATATATAATATTATATATAATTATATATATATATATATGTTGTATATATATATATGCATCTGATGTGTATATATATATTATATAATATATATATATATATGTTGTATATATATATATGCATCCTGGTGTGTATGTTGTTGTATAGTGTGAGTGTGTGTATGTATGTATGTGTGTATGTGTGAATGGTGTATGTGTGATGTGCGTAAGCATAAAGATATAATAAAGAAACACTCAGTAGATATATATATATATATATATATATATATATATATATATATATATTATATGTGAAGGTGGTGTGTATGTATTGAGTGTGGTATGTATGTATGTGTGCTGTGTGTGTGTGTGTGTTGTGATTGTTGTGTGCGTAAGATAAAAAATATAATAAAAGAAGCAATCATTAGATTCAAATGAACGCCGGACTCCAAGCAGAGGAACTATTTTCTCCCACGCGTAGATTGAGACTCTTCCGCGGCGCGGCTAATTGGTTTACGTGCTTCCGTGTAACGAGACGACGAGATATAATGCGCACTTCACGCCACCGCACCCATGAACTTGTAGTCCCTGAGCATGTCATATAAGAACGTGAAGAGCAAGACGACGGGTTCCTATATCGAGTAGCTATCAAGATACAGGAACAACCACAATATAGTAAACGCACCCCGTAAAAACCTTAGCTGAAGAAAGAATTTAGAAACAGCAGGAACGGAAAGAGAAGAAGAGACGTAAGAAAGAGGAAGACGAAGAAAGAAAGAAAGAAAGAAAAGAAAGAAAGAAAGAAGAGAAAAGAAGAAGAGTATAGGGTGGAAGAAGAAAGAAGAAAGAAGAAGAAGAAGAAAGAAGAAAGAAAAACAAAACAAAATAAACAAGATAGAAAAGAAAGAAAGTGAAGAAGAAGAAGATGAAGAAGGAACAAAAAACAAAAAAGATAGTTAATATTTACTGAGAAATGGTTTCGGTGAAATTTGAAGAGAGATAAGAGAGAAGAATAAACAAAACAAATAACAAGAAAGGAAAAAAGAGAAGAAATGTAAGTAAGAATGAAGTAAGTATAGAAAGAGAATGTAAGAAGAAACAAACAAACATAAAGAAGGCAGAAAAGAAATAATAAATAAGAAAAGAAGAAGATAGTGAAGCAAAGAAGAAGAAAAAAAACAATATATGGGTGAATTGAAGAAGGAAGAAGAAGAAGACATGAAATAAGAAGAAGAACAGCAGTGGCAGGCCTAAATGTTTTGGGGTTGTGTGGTGATTGTTTACAAGAACAGGGTCAGTGGTGGGGGAGTTAAGTGGTGTGATTTATTATTATGGGGATGAGGGGGTTTGACAGGGATCGTGTCACTTGCAATTGGCAACAGGTTGGTATCCTGGCAAAGCAGTTAAAAAGCTGACTTCGATTTTATTTTTTTGTGTATTTGTGCCTATTGTTGGTTGCTTATCCATACATTTGTTTAAAATACATGAGGATACCATCAGAAGAACGTCTTTTGTCGATAAACTAATCTAGTTCAACCATCCACCACCAACCCACACAGACGAACGCACACCCTAGTTACAGCAGGAATAGGAGTATTTTCTTAGTTTGTTATTTGTTGTGTTAGTTTTGTTGAAGAGTAAAGTGCGATGAAGTTGATGGGTTTGTGGCATGGAATATGGAATTGAAGAGCCGGGTTCAATCTCCACTGCAACAGTTTCTCTTGCCACTATCATCTTTGTAAAGGTTACCAACCAACTCACTTCACTACCACTAAATTATTATGAAATGGCAGTTGTAGGTATGTGTATATCCGGAGGGGAAACTTCAAAAATTAAAAAACAATTAATGCAAAGTATATATATATATATATATATATATATATATATTATATATATATATATATATATATATATATCAGATTTTTAGCCCTGAAGAGTTTATTGCGAAACTAATAGTAGGTTCGTCTGACCTCAGTAGATTATCTTTATTACTTGGCTCTACTTAGTATCGAGCACTTTTTAACTTTTAGCTTTTTTCCTAGCGGTTATATGAATATATATATTATTCTTATATACATAAATAATACATATAAATTGTTTTTTTGGCCAAATACTATACCAATAGATTATTTTGTTGGTACGAATATCTTGGTCTTTTCTTTTTTCCAAAATTTTTTCTTCCTTGGTTGATGTTTGGTTAGTATATTTACAATCAAACTCTCTGCTGGGTTTTTTTCTCTCCGCAAGATCTACCAACACGCTTGGTATATTATATATACTAGCAAATATTCACCCTCCGGGGTGCAAGTATTTAAGTTTTAATGTATAAATATTGTATTAAATTAGAAAGACTAATGAAACTAAATAAGGATGCAGATAAAAAGATTTGAAACAGAGGGGTATAATCGAAAATAGAACAACTGAAACTTACTCTTCCATCACTCTTCGTATTTCATTGTTTTTTTTCTAATTTAAGTATTTAGTTATAAGAGGAAGTAAAGAATAAAATGACAGTTATTTTATTCTTGTTAATGGATTTCAATTTAAGATTCATTGAAGAGATTTTTGCTTATATTCATTAAAATAAAACCAAACTGTAGAAATCAATAATACTAAGCACATATTATTTAAATTCGATTTTTTATATCAATATGCAAGATTAGTCCATCCCTTCACACTGTAAACACTATTTTGTTGTAATAAATTAACATAATTGTTGTTTTTTGTTAATATGTAGATATGTTTAACAGTATTAATAATTTGTAAAACACAATTTTATTAATAAATTGAGTTAAAATAAAAATAAAATCATTGAGAATGTGATTGTCAATAACTAAGGGAATCGTAATAACTGTAGATTAGATATGTTTCGGTTACAGACCAAAAAGCACACCAATCTCCATTTTATAATAAAGAGATATATTATAGTATGTAATATATATATATATATATCATATTAGTAAAAGAAATAACAAAAGACTTGAGATTATTAGTCTATTTCAGGGAGCCTAAATAGAGCTATAATGCTAAATCTCTAAGTCCTTTTTGTTAATCTTCTTTCATTTATACATTTGAAGAATTAAACAAAAGACACATCTCCTGTTTAACAATTTTATTTTTTGATTCTTTCGAGTTTTCTGGGCCAACTTTTTAATATTTGGGTGGATTTGTGATCTAAGTCCACCAAAGTTCATGGTCCCGAGTACTTTTCGGCACTTCGAAGGCCATCATCATTACATTCATGCCCCCACTCTAATTACCGAAATATTCTAACGGAAAAAATTTACACCAATTCTGCACAAATTAAAAAAGAATGGAATACATCACCCCTGAATGATGGACCTTCGAAGTGCCGAAAAGTACTTGGAACTAACTGAACTTAATTCTACATATACATTATATGCATGTATTATATTGTCAGTCATAAGGAGATTGAAAAAAATACATATATCAATGATACAGGTTAAAACCAACTTCATTAGCTAACCCCACCTACATAAGTTGACATGCCGTAAAACCAAACGAAACTAAATCTATGAAATTGTTATTTTTGCACTCCCCTCTCTTTTTGTAAATAGAAAAACACATCATCATCATCATAGACCGCTGTTACATCCCCCTGGGATCAAACGTGGTCACGTGTTAATCTATTCTCTCTCTATGTTTGTAAATACATAGGTTTGTTTTTTGGGAGTGGTTTGAGTAGGTTGTGGTTACGGCAGTGTAACATTTCCTCATATGCCATAGAAAACTTATAGCACAATTACAATACTCCAGGTATTCTTTTAGTTTTTTTTGGGGGGGGCTCACATGTTTTATGGGGAATTTGGCCCCCTATTTACGTGCATGTGGAATTGAATACATTAAAAATAAATAACTTTTCTGAAAACAAGTAATTTATATACAATTGTATAAGTTTAAGTTTAAAATTATGTAAACAAAAGAAGAATCGAATAAATATTAGTTTAGAGAAATATTTTAGCAAACAATAGAAAGATGGTTTTAAATTCCCATTGAAAAATACATAACACATACGAAATAGGCTCACTCTCTCTCTTCTCTCCTCTCTCTCTCTCTCTATATATATATAATATAATATATATTATTAATAAATCCATCGATGTATCTATCTACCTTAGAGTAGACAGAGATAGATAGAGTATAGCAATGTCTTTTTTTCTTACACAAAACTGACATCTCTCTCTCCCTCTTCTCTCCTCTCTCTCTCTCTCTCTCTCTCTCTCTCTCTCTCTCTCTCTCAGACAGAGGTTTGATAGATAGATAGATGGATATAACAACTGCGTAATTTTCCCCTCAAAGATTCTCTATCTCTCTCTCTTTCTCTCTCTCTCTCGATGTCTTAATTTCTTTTAAAATCTAGTCCTTAAAGTCTCTATCTTTAAACATGACATCGTCAGATTTCACCTTCCGATAAGGGCGGTGGAGTTGTTCACCATGGGTACTACGTCCTATAATAAGGCAAATGATGGATTTACTCCTGGACCATAACACATACAGGTAATCTCCCACAAACAATCACAAGAAACCGCAAGCCCCAGAAAGCATCACAGTTTGTATGCATTCAGTGCACCAAAGACTGTCACTCAAGAAATTGGCCTGCATGGGTCACTTGCGCAGATGCAGATAATTTTTCTTGGATACTACGCCATCGTCCTTAGTGGAAGGAAAGATACAATAATAATATGGGACTTTGGTCCCCTATTTTACGTGCATGTGGAATTGAATTACATTTAAAATAATTAAGTTTTTTAAACAAGTTAATTTTACATGTAATAAGTTAAGTTTTGAATTATATAAAACAAAAGAGAATCGAATAAATATTAGTTAGAAATATTTTTTAGCAACAATAGAAACAATGGTTTAAATTCCATTGAAAATACATAACATATACGAGGTAATCTCCCCACAAACAATCACAAGAAAACATTGAAATTTTTAACAAATCCTATAAGAAATTAATTGCTAAAGAAGAACAAAATATTGGTCTTCTCTAACATTACCACCCTACTATCCCAAAAATCTATGGCCTTCCCAAAACAACACTAAAAACTGAAATACCTTTAAGACCATCATCTCGGAATAGGTTCTGTTAACACAATATCGCAAAATATCTAGCAAAAAACACTATCCCCATTATCCACTGATGACTTTTTTCCTTCTCCAATTTCTTTACAGATATATTTCATTTATAGTCATTTTCATTCTTTTTTCAAGGTCATCATATATATATATATATGTTAAAAGAAAGGAAATGAATCCGACAATATGAGTATGAAAAGGTGGAATGAAAACATCACACCAATGCTGTTAAAGAGAAAACAATTTATAATATAATCATAGCTGATACTGATCAATATTTCGATTTTACAAAAATCATCATCAGAGCTCATTCACTCCGTAGTTGTTTGGGTCGGAGAGGAAAGTCAAATCAGTTTACAAAACAAAAAAACTTAATACTGCAAAAAAGAACGAAAGTCGTTACAATATTCACCAATGTGGGCATTCGCGCCATATATATGTGGGCATGTCTATATTGTTGCCAACATCTAAAAAATCCGCTACATTTGGATGACAAAAGGTATATATAGAGACATGACCGACATTGGTGAATAAAGTGCCCACAAAAGTCGTGCTGGATTGTGCTAACATGAACAGCATGTTCTCCATTCTCTGTGAGAGGCGCCTTCGCTGGCTTGGACATGTCAGGAGAATGGAAAATGGACGTATTCACCAAAGACTTTTATACGGCGAATTAGTAAAAGGCTCTCCGATCGGGTTGGTAGACCACGTCGCCTACGATTTTAAAGATTGTCTGCAGGAGAGCTATGAGAAAAATGCCATATTACACAAACACGTGGGGGGTAGATGCAAAAAATAGATAGGTCTGGGCGCCTCAACGTTTAAGCAAGGCACGTGAGGGTGAGGCAGAGAGGAGAGTAAGGGCATTGACAGAAAAGAGAGCCAGAAAGAGAGAGAAAAGCCAGCAGCCCCAGAAAGCATCACAGTTTGTATGCATTCAGTGCACCAAAGACTGTCACTCAAGAATTGGCCTGCATGGTCACTTGCGCAGATAGCAGATAATTTTTCTTGGATACTACGCCATCGTCCTTAGTGGAAGGAAAGGATCCAATAATAATATGGGGAATTGGTCCCCTATTTACGGTGCATGTGTCAATTGAAGGACATTAAATAGATTAAGTTTTCTTAAACAAGTAATTTTACAATTGTATAAGTTAGTTAGAAATTAGTGTAAACAAAAGGAGAATCGAATAAATATTGAGTTTTTAGAATATTTAGCAACATAGAAACAATGGTTTAAATCCATTTGGAAAATTAATAACATATACGAGGTAATCTCCCCAGAAAACAATCACAAGAAATATTTGAAATTTTTAACAAATCCTATAAGAAATTAAATTGCCTAAGAGAACAAAATTTTGTTCTTCTCTAATCAGATTAACCCACCTACTTCCAAAACTATGGCCTTCCCAAAAAATACAGAAACCTGAAAAATACCTTTTAAGACCGCCACCGTCTCCAGAATTAGTTTCTGTTTACCGCAATATCGCAAATATTTTCTTAGCAAAGGCCACTATCCCCTCCTTATTCCCCTGATGAACTCTTTTGCCTGAGCTATGGGTATTTTAGGTAGGGAAGACTTGGGGTCTCTGTTGAACCTTGGTTAGGCAAACCAGTCTAGTGAGAACGAAAAACTCTGAAATTTCAATCACCCTCAGTGTTAAACTCCATTTAAAAATTGACCTATGAATATTAAATGACTGTGTCCACATCTGCTCGTGCAGACAGGATTGTTAGTATATAATATAACTAAAGGAATTGAACGAACATTTGTTGAAAAAAACGAACCATATTTTTTCTCACAAGCAGGACAACGTTTTTTATCATATACTCCTGTAATGAACGACCCCTACTTACTATTACTAGCCTAAGAATAGGGGCGCATTTGTCGTTTAATGGTCATTGTCAAAGGAAAATAAACACAGGCACCATTTCCAATCCTCGACAAGGCTTGTTGCAATTCACATAGAGCTAATATCCTAGGGAATAAAGATAGACTTGTACAATCATACATTTTCCAGACTATGGGTTAAGTAGCCTAAGGGCAGTTTGCTCTCTTTTTAACCTTTGTATGGAAACTAGTAGGGGAGAAGGAAAATCGTTACTCCACTTACAAATTGATCTTGTGTCGCATCAAGAGGTAAGGGTTAGACGGTATATTAATAAATTTCTAGGCTAAGTATAATTTCTTTAACCATCCATTTGAAAAATATAGAGAACATATTACAGGGCCTTACAAAATAATTTCAAATGTTTACATGTAATACAATAAAATCACATATTACACACACATCACACACACACATCAACACACACACAACACAGTGTTTTCAACATTTGAATCTCTCTATATTAATATTAAACTTTAGGCTAATATATGCACCCTCCGGTGCAAGTATTTAAGTTTTAAGTTTTTACTATAAATACAATTATCATTATATCAATTTAGAAAGGCTAATGAAACTGACTAGATTGTCAGAGTTATAATAAATATCAGCAACAGAGGGTGGTGGTATAAACCGCAAATCAGAACAACTTTGAACTATTTAACCTTTTCTTTCATTTTTCCGGTTACTCCCCTCTTTCATTGGTTAATTATTCTCTAATTACTATTTATAGTTAATCATAGTGTGAAATAAAGGCATAAATAATTACAGCTTATTCATACTCTTGTAAATAAATTCTGTTAAGATTTTATCCACTAGATTTTTGTTTATATTTCCTTATAAGATAAACCAAAACAATTAGAAAATCATAATATCTAAGCACATATTTATTTTAAAATTAAAATTTAAATATCAATATGCAAATTAGCCTTTCTCGTTCAAACTGCTTAAACCGCCGTTATTTTGTTTGATACTCATATAAATACAATTGCTTGGTTATTAGTACGAGATATCGTCGAACAGTATGTAATAATGTAAATTAAACAAGGCTCTTTTATTAATAACTGAAGGTTTTAAAAAGAATGAAATCATGTGAATGACCCACCGTAATACAATTAGTTGCACATTGTTGTACTTGAGTATAATAAGTTTCGGTTACAGACAGAAAAACACCACAATCATCATTATAATAAGATATAGACATGAACAAACTTACAGTCATATTAGTTACATTTGTATTGGTGAACACGATAAACTTATTGGTGGCCAGGTGGATTCCCTAGTTGAGCGTTAAAATGTCTTCTTTCTTCTCTCTAAGTCATCAGCTTGTCCTGCGTCCATGTTGATGTTACTGAAGAGTTCATTGATAGCTTGGCTGCTGTTAAGCTACAAACAAAATTTTAAAAAAAAAAATCATTTTCAGTGTGGAGGAAAGAATTATATTAAAATTCTCCGTAGACCATTAGACTGAAATTATGTTACATTGCTTAAAGGGAATATTAACCCTTTTTGCGTCATTTATTGATAAAATGTCAAATCCAGAATTAGATTAAACATGATTCAAAAATATCTCAATTCAAATGTATTTTTATATTATATGTACGTGGAAAAATCATCACTCCAACCAAGTATGGACCTAAGTGCAATGAGACAAGCTATTATACTTGCAAGTTTCTTTAACCCCTAATTATAAAAAAAAATAAAAAAATAAAATATTCAAACCTTAAGAAATTAAAAACGATGAAGCATTCACCAATCTTTAGTCTGGGCAAGAACTTTCACATCCTTCTTTGTAGAGAATGCGCTTAAGAAAATCCTCTATTCCCTCGTCAGAACCGTGACAGTCAGATGAATCACACACAGAGCAAGGTCTATGAGTAACTGTTTGAATGAAGCTATTAAATAGGACCGAAAACTGTACATTATCAGAGACATCTGACCTTTTCTCGATTGTTCTCGCTTTAGCCTACATTGAACCGGTATGCCCGCCTTAATTCATTTAAATTATTGGATTAATCAATTTCAAAATTAGGTAAGACTTCAAATTAAGGCCACTATATCTCCCAAAAAATAGTAATATTCAAACACTATTTGTTTGTATTTTTTTACTTCTCAATTGTACTTAAATATAATATTTAATAATATATTATATTATATATATATATATTGAAACAATTTATAAAAAAATTAAGATTTTCTGAAAAAAGCACATTTACAATTGTTAAAAGTGAAAGTCCTTAGTGTGTATATATAGATAATCGAATAAATATTAGTTTAAGAAATATATATTTTAGCAACAATAGAAACAAAATGTGTTTAAATTTCATTGAAAATTATGTACGCCAGTGGAATGTAAACAAAAATCATCCGATATTTACGTCATTAGAAAACAGCTATTATTTGAAAAAATACGCATATTAATTATAACTTAATTGATCACGAGGAGACAAATGACAAAAAGAATATTATAAAAAAAGGCCCATAGAGTGATAAAATTTTCAGTGAGGGGAGCTTTTATGTAAGTTTTACGACTCCGACAGAGTTTGGAGCTGATGTCTAACTGTACAGTGGGGAACGGACGCCTCTCCCCAACTGACACAATTGGAGAGAGGACGCTGTCCGAAAACATAAAATACTACTCAGAGACAGGTCCGATCTATTTTTTCGTTTCCATATTTTCTCTCTCTACTACTCAATACGACACAAGTTTCAATCACCAGACATTGTTTTTTATCAAAATCTGAGCTCAATATCGGACATATACCAAACTCGGCGACAAATATAAACAATACATGAGCCCTTTACAAAACAAACTACGTACAAGGACACATACTAGGTCTGCAAGCTCCGTTCACTGATAGAACAATTGAATAATACCAAGTTAGTTAAAAATTAATGATGTTATAAAGTTGTTTTCTTTTATCAATTTGGTTCTTCTTCTTTGTTTTCTACAACTACATTTCTGCTTTAGTCATTATTACAATTTAAATATTGTAGGGTGTAGTGCTAACTCGGTTTTTTTTTTTTTATTCTTTTTTACTTCACTCACACAATCAACCAAGGGCAAATTACTGAAAATAAGGCCCTACAATATATAGAGGTGGGGGAGCATATTATGGTGGTGAAGATAGACCTTTCGAATCAACAAGCTCCCGCCGAGTGGGAACCAAAAAACAAGCAGTTCTCCGTCTTCTCACAAGCCAGACCCTCTGTTGGTCAACACCATTCTTCGTCTAGTACAGTCTGGGAAAGATCTGTCGTCATAGTCAAAAAATCTTTAGTAGTTTAATAATCAACTCAATATTCCTAGTTTTAGTTTGTTTGTGTTCTCGACTAGATACGAGTGTATCTTTACTGAAAAAAAACGGCTTTCGTCGTCGACTTGCTTCTGCCTTCTGCTATCTGCATAGATAGACTTTTGCTGAACTGCATGCAGCGCTTGAATCAAACTTAGGTTAATTTATGGGCATATTAGCCAAACATCCGGGCACGTAGCACCAAAAGTCTATANGCCATATTTGATATCTTAGTTTTGTTATTTCAGTCCTTATATATGCATAATAATCGTTCATGGGGAGTCAGTATTTTTTCATTTTTGGAGGGTGTTTTTTTTTTCTTTATTTCCTTTTCTCTTTTTTCGACATAGTTGTTCATTCTTTCAATTTACATTTGTATTCGTACCTATCTTTTATTTTGTTTTATTCTTTATAATTCTTTTCTGTTTCTTTTTTGATATTTTCTTTATCTTTTTTTTGTACATCTTTTATTCTTGTGGTTTATTTTTTCCTTTTTCCTTTTCACAATTCAATCTTTATTCTATGGTTTATATCTTTCTTTTTTCTTTGGTGGTACGTGTCCATACACCTCTTTCACAATCTAAGTATCTAATCTTATTTTTCCTTTTTTGGCAATCTCTCTATCCTTTCTTCTTGTAAGTTTTTCTTCTTCCTTTCTGTTACTTTCTTTCTTTTTGTTTTACTTCGTTTTTTGTACTCTTTTATTCTTTGGTTTAACTCTTGCAATTTTTCCTCGGTACCATTTTTCATTCATCTTTTTATACATGTTTTCTTCTGGCTTTTTTTTTTCGTTTTTTCCTACTGTGCTTTCATTCTAAGTATTAATCTTATAATTTTCCGTTTTTCTCGTGGTGCGGATTCTTCATTATCTTTCTTTTTCCCTTCTTTTTGTTTTTCTTCGTATTTTTTGCTACATCTTTATTTTTTGGTTTATTCTTTTCAATTCTTATCTTTTTCATTCATTTTTTCCAATTTTTCTTTCTTTTTTTTTTTCCGTTTTCCTAACCTTCTTTTCATTTAAGTATTATCTTATTTTTCCGTTTTTTCTCTCTCTTTTCTTTGTATCTTTCTTTCTTTCTTTTTGTTTTTCTCTTCGTTTTTTTAGTTCAACTTGATTATTCTTTGTTTATTCTTTCATTTTCTTTTTATTCATCTTTTCATTTTTTCATATATTCATTTTCTTGGTGTGTTCGATAAGCCTACTTCTTATCCAATTCTAAGTATTAATCTTATTTTTTCCTTTTTTCTCTCTTTCTTCTTTCTTTCTTTCTTTCTTTCTTCTTTCTTTCTTTGTTTTACTTTCCGTTTTTTGTACATCCTTTATTCTTTTGGTTTATTCTTTTCATTTTCTTTTTCATTTCATTCTTTTTCATTTTTCTTTTTTTATTTTTTCTGTCTACCTTCTTATCATTCTAAAGTATTATCTTCTTTTTTCCTTTATTCTTCTCTCTTTCTTTCTTTCTTCTTTCTTTCTTCTTTCTTTCTTTTTTTTTTTTGTTTTTCTTTCGTTTTTTTGTACATCTTTTAATTCTTTGGTTTATTTTTTTCATTTTTCCTATTTTCCATTCATTTCTTTTCATTTTCTTTCTTCATTTTTTTTTATCGTTATTGTCCTACCTTCATTTTCATTCTATTTACGTATTTAAATTGGCTACTATCATTTACAGTTTCTCCGGTCTCTTTCCTTCTCTCTTTCTTTCATTACTTTTGTGTTTCTTCCGTTTTTCTTAGTACATCTTTTTTCTTGGTTTATTCTTTTCATTTTTTCCTTTTCATTCCTTCTTTTTCATTTTTCTTTTTTTTTTTTACGTTTTCCTAACTTCTTCATTCTAAGTATTAATCTTAATTTTTTCCGTTTTCTCCTCTCTTTCTTTCTTTCTTATCTTATCTTTCTTTATGTTATTCTTTGTTTTTTAGTACAGCTTATTGTCTTTGGCTTATTCTTTTCATTTTTCTTTTTCATTCTGTGTTATGCATTTTTCTCATATCTTTCTTTTTTTATCTGTATTTTACTACATCTTATTTAATTACATAAGTATGATCTTATTTCGTCTTTTTTCTCTCTATCTCTTTCTTTTTTCTTTCTTCTTTTCTTCTTTCTTTCTTTTTGGTTTTTCGTTTTAATCTATATGTAACATCTTATTTAATTCTTGGTTGTGGAATCTATTTCATTTTTCCTTTTCAATTCATCTTTTTCAATTTTTTCTTTCTTTTATCATTTACCTTTTTCCTCCTTCTTATCATTCTAATAGGGTGATATAAAAGCTCTTATTTCTTATCCTGGGTTTGATTACTCTCTCTCTTGGTCTTTGCCATTACTTCTTTCATTCAATTGTTTATCTATTTTCTTTCGTTTCTTTCTTTTGTTTTTTTATTCGTTTTTTTGTACCCTCTTTTAAATTAATTTTTGGTTTATTTTTTCATTTTCTTTTTTCAATTCATTCTATTTTCATTTTATTTTTCTTATCTTTTTTTCTCGTTTTTCCTACGCCTTTCATTATCTATTCTAAGTATTAATCTTTAGTACTATTTTATTCCTTTATTCTCCTCTCTCGGTATTGGTCATTGATCTATTCTAATTCCTTTCTTTCTTTCTTTCTTTTGTTTTCTTTACGTTTTTTCTTTAGTACATCTTTTTATTCTTGGTTATTCTTTTCATTTTTTCTTTTTCATTCATCTTTTTAATTTTTTCTTTCTTTATTTTGTAAACCTTTTATCCTACCCTTCTTCTCTAATTATAAGGCTCATTAACTCTCATCTTTTTCTATTATTCTCTCTCTCCTTTCTTTTTTCTTTTCTTATCTATCTTTCTTTCTTATCTTATTCATTTCTTTTTTTTTACTTTCGTTTTTTTTGTCATTTTTATATTCCTTGGTTATTCTTTTCATTTTTCTTTCATTATTCTTCTACACATTTTTATTTCTTTTTTTTATCGAGTTCTAACTTCTTTTCATTCTAAACGATATAAATCTTATTTTTTCCTTATTCTAATCTCTATACTTCTTAATTTATCTTTACATTCTTTCTTTCTTCTTTTTCTTTCTGTTATTACTTCGTTTTTTGTATACCTACTATTAACTCATTGGTTTATTCTATTCATTTGTCACCACTTTTCAGTCAACCCTTTTCATTTTCATTTCTTTTTTTTTCAGTTTTTCACGTGCAATTCTTCATTCTAGGATAATTAATACTCATAAACCACGTTCTTTCCTCTCTTTCTCTTTTCTTTCTTCTTTATTATTATGTGTTATTCGTATATTGTTTATGTTTTTCGTATTCCTTACAATCTTCTTGTTCATTCTATTTTCCTGGTTTTCAACTTTTTCGTTTTTATTTCACGTGTTTTCTATTTGTATCTTATTTCATTCCATTTGAGTTGGACTCTTTTCATTCTTATATACTATTTGTGCGTATCTGGTTTACTTCAATTCTGTGTTTCGATCATCATGTAATTGTTACTCTTCATTTCTTTCTTCTCATTTCTTATTACTTTCTTCTTTTTTTTGTCTTTCTTTCAATTCTTTCTTTCTTTATGAGTCTTTCTTTATTAATGCTTTTGTCTTTCTTTCTTCTTTTCTTTTCTTTCTTTCTTTCTTATTCCGCTTTTCTACATCTATGTATCTTCACTTTCTTATCAAACTGCATAATTACCTTCCGTTTTCTTTCTTTCTTTCTTATACTCTTTCACTTTCTTTCTTCTTTCTTTCTTATTCCGCTTTCTTTCTTTTTGTCTTTCTTCTTTCATGCTAATTAATTCCGTTTCATCTTTCCTTTCTTTCTTTCTTCTCTTTTTTCAAAAAATGAAAGCGTTTCGTTTTTTGTTGTGTTGTATTTCTCCTTCATTTCTATCCAACAGGCGGTGGTTGTTTTGGCGTTGAACAAGACTTTGTCTTTTCACCGTGGTTGTATCCGTCCTCGAAACGTGAACTATGCTAAAACGGCATATATGGTTGCATGCCTTGCGCCCTTTTGTTTGCATTATATATATATATATATTATATAATATATATATAATATATATTATATATATATAAGTATAGCTCTCTTTCATTATCGTTTTGTTTGTATGTCCAGTAATATATGTACGTATCGTATCGAAATTGACTTGCTCAACAGCCATAATTGGGATTGCATGCGTGACATTTCGTTGTTTCTTTTGATCTTTATTATTATCTTATTATCTATTGGCATTACATTTTATCCTTTATCTATCTATCTAATCTAATCTATCAGCGTATGCATATTCTGTCCTATCTATCATCTATCATTTTTTCTATCTAAATCCAGTCTTTTGAAATCTTACTATTATCTATCTATTATCTACCTTCTATCTATCTAATCTATCATTTGCTATCTATCTGAGTATGTAACCATTTCTTTCATCTATCTACATTCTGCGTATGCATATTTCTTCAATTCTATCTATATATCTATCTATCTTTTGATATTACTTCTATTTTTATTTTGATTCTATCTATTTCTATCTATATATCTATCTGAGTAATGTAATTTCTATCTATCTATTATCTATCTATCTATCTATTATTATCCATCTTTTGATATCTATCTATCTATTAATATCACTCTATCCTATCTATCTTTTGCTCTCTATCTGAGGCATGTACCGTTTCTAATCTTATCTATACTAGCTATCTACTTACTTCTATCTATCTATCTATCTGCGTATGCATTTTCTGTCTATACTATTATATATTATTATTTATTTATATCCCAGTCTTTGATATTCTCTATCTATCTATTATCTATCTATCCTTCTATCTATCTATCTATTATCCAGTTTATTGATATCTAATCTATTATCTATCTATCTACTATCTATTATCTATCTATCCAGTCTTTTGATATCTATCTATCTATCTATCTACTATTACCTGTTAATATCTATCTATCTATCTGAGTATGTAGATATTATATCTATGCTATCTCATCTATCTTCTATCTCAGTCTGATTACATCTAACGATCTAAAGTTTATTCGTATGTCATCTTATCTGTTTACGTTTTTTTTATCAATTGAATAAAGTAATCGATCTATCAATCTGTATCCTTCTATTTCTATATATCTATTTACCGATATTATTCTTTCTTTCTTAGAATCATCTTTCTTTTCTTCTTTACTTTATATTCTTTCTTTTATCTCTACCTTTTATTCATTTATCTATATTATATCTAAACAAGTGAATCTATCTATCTATCTATATATCTATATCTTCTTGTAATACTAATATCCGTTATCTATATTGCATTTATACACTGAACTCTTTCTATATCTTTTAAACTTACCTTACATGGCTACAAATCTCTTACACTCCTCGCTCTCTTTCGTCCTTCTGTACTACACATCCTTCTCTCTTCTGTGAAGTTAATTACTATCTCTTTCAAATATGAACTGAGTTATAATTGCCAAATGCAGTATATTATAATTTCAGTTCTATACTCAGTCTGGTCTATAGTCATTGATCACACAAAACACAACCACCACCAACACACACACACACAAATAGGGAGATTATACATTAATCATATTATGTGTATATATATATTATATATATAAATTATATTAATTAAATTAACTCGCAAGCGAATTTGAAATTCTAGAATAACCATTGTCATGTCTTCTGTCTGTCTGTCTCTCTCTCTGTTCCAAGTATTTTTTCTTTCTTTTTCTCTCTCTCTCTCTCTCTCTTCTCTCTCTCTCTCTATATTATATATATATATTAAATTAGCAAATTATTAAAATACTTATGAAGGCAGAAACTCGGAGTTTCAAGTATTAGACAATTGCTTGATATAATAAATATTATAAAATTATTAATGCCTAAAACACCAAAAAATATAGAGCAAAAAAAAAAGCTCAACACTAGTTCCAAACATCTTAAACGGTGGAGCTTCAACAAAAGTTCAACAATGAGCATGCAGAAAGTGCTCTTTGTACTGCCCAAAGTCCTTGCCATCACCTTCCACAATATACGACAGTAATTCCATGGAAGCAACAGGGTATATTTATAGTCAATCCACAGCCGGGATGCACAGAAAATGGTAGAATCTAGAATAAACGGATTCATCTCTTGTAATACACATAACTAGTCCTTCCACAATGAGATACACATATGTATAGACGATTTGAAAGAATCCCTTGATTGTCTACTTCTTTATTTTCTATGCGAATATATGCTCTTCAACTGCTCAATGGGTAACGTACGGGGCTCTCCAAACATATTACACGTGCCTCTGCACAGCTCTTCTCCATGCCTACGGGTAACGACAATAGACTATTTACTGGGGCTAACAGGTCTTTCTAATCGATGTCACAAATTATGTTTTTTGACATTTTCGGAAAAGCAGTCGACTCAAAGAGTTATATATATATATATATAAAATAATAGGTGGGAATACTATTGATAAATATTATATATAGTGAAATAATACTATATATAATAAATATACGGTATTGTCTTTTTAAATGGCTTTTGCGAAATAATTATTGGTTAGAAATAAGTGCTTATTGAGTAGTACCTATTTTGAACAAAATTAAAATTAATTAAAATAATGAAATTGGCGGGGAATACTATTAAATGTATGGCTAAATCAATCGAGAAAAATCAATCTTGTAGTACATTTCGCCTATTAGCCTCATCAGCAGAGCTATAGATTCGGAGACCGCCCTGTGCGTGATGTTTGAAACGGAGGCCAGCTGACAGCGATCTCATAACCCTGTACACATCACCGGACTTCTTAGATTTATGACTGTTTGTTTAGAGTATTCTCCGCCTAATTCATTATTAAATTATTATTAATTTTCAACATTGTAGTGTTACGACTCCAATTAACCATATTTCTCAAAAAAGGCGAGAGGAAAGCATTCATAAACTAAAATCCGATGTGGTATAGATAACTTTCTCATATCCGTCGTGTATGAAAAATCATCTAGAAGTGGAATATTAATCCTACATCTAAATATTAAAATTGGTTAGACTATGTTGAGAGCACAATGTACATTAAATTAGGTGAATTATATCAGAACAGCAATATAATATACATTAATATATAATATACATATCTTTAGCATTGTATATTTTAGAATAATATAATATATAATCCTCACTTACGGATTTTTCGGATAATCCACGAAGCAATAATAATTACTTCTGGGTTAATAAAAAATGAGTTAAAGGTCATACAGGCTAAATATACGTTTTACCATTTTAAAAGCGAATGTTATCAAAAATCTCCACTAGTCAGTTTCTCCGGCAATTCTCAGGGAATTAATTCATTTATTCTAGTCACTACTCTTATCTAATATCCCGGCTGTCATACATTCTCAAATACGTTGGGTGTACGACCCTACGTAATTCCAGTACGTGGTGTACTAACCCTAAACGTAATATATATTATATATTATATATATAATAATATATATAGTATCTTTATATATAATATATATGATAATGGGAAATCATTCATCCGTAGAGAACCAGGTAAACCACTTGAGAGCTCGATGTAAGCCTCAAGATGGTAGTAGTAAATGAAACGGCAATATAGAAGTAAATTTAAATTTGCTTCTAATATTATTAAATAATTTATTTATCAACTATAGTATGAAATAGGTGGATCTTTTCTTTCGTTATTCTCTTCTTTCTTCTCTTTCTTTCTTTTATTGTTCATTCATTCATCATTCTTTCTTCTTTCTTTCTTCTTTCTATTTTTCATTCATTACTCCTTTCTTTATTCTTTCTTTCTCTTTCTTTCTGGTGTCATTCAATCACTCTTTCTTTCTTTCTTCTCTTTCTTTCATTCATTTCCTCACTTTCTTTATTTCTTATTTCTCTTTTTTTTACATTCATTACACTCTTATATTCTCTCATACTATTCTTTCTTTCACTTTCTTTCTCTTTCTTTCTTATTCTTTCTATTCTATTCTTAATTCAATTCACGGTCTTTTCTTTATAATTGTATTATCTTTCTTTTTCTTTCTTTTCTATTCAAATTCGGAATCTATTATCTTATTATTTGCTAACTTACTTCGAATTATTCATTTCTTTCTTTTTTTGTTTCTTTTTTTCTTTTAAAACATCATCATAGTTTTGACCCGGCTTCATCTTTCTTTCAAGTACTTAATCTTTTGCTTGTCTTTTCCACATTTATATTTCAATTCCAAAGTAATATCAAATTTCAAATTTTATTCTTATCTTCTTCTTTTTATCATTCTTTTATATCTTCTTTTATTATACTATTATTTTTTTTCTTTTTTTCTTTGAAAAACCTAAAGTGTAGACCTGCTCTACGCATATTATATTTCTTTTGGCTTTCTTGTTGTTTTTTTGTTTTACTTTCTTTCTTCTCCATTCTTCTTAATATCTTTTTTCTTTTTTCTTTCTTGTTAATTCTTTCTTCCTTATTATCCTCAAATGTCTTTTTCTTTTATTTTTCTTTCCTATCATTCATTTTTCTCTATTCTTTCTTTCTTACTTCATATTCTTTCTGTGGTTCCACTCATACTTTCTTTCATGTTCTAGTTTGCATCATACAAGAATCATCTTAATTGATTCTGCTTTTCAGTAACTGGATGAAACATTGTAGTAATTATGCTTTTAGGTATTGACATGCAACGGTGCAGGTACATTGGTCCACACGAAAGAACAATTAAAAAAAAAAAAGTAAAAAAAAACAAAAAAGAAAAAAAAAAGAAAAAAGAAAAAAAGTACAAGAAGAAAAATACTAACACGACCAAAAAAAGACAAGGAAGTACAGCAAAAAGCTCCGGAATTTAAATGCGCGAAATGAGCTTAATTAAAAATGGCGGAAGAATTCATTTTATGATATTTTCTGTACGCAAGAGGCAATGAATTTCAATTTCGGGATATGATTGAAACTATTGCCGACAAATAAAAGAATGATCCAGCTATGAGGAATTCATAATTATTCTTAATTGTAATATCTCAATCTATCTATCGGTGATATCTGTTAGGCGGTGCGACTTCCATCAATGATCTCTCTCCAACAGTATCCCTCTCTCATCTCTCTCCTCCTCTTATATCTATCTCTACTATATAAAGATTATTATAATATATATTTATTATATTCATACACAAACTTGTTGTTAACTATCTAATCTATCTTTTAAATCTATCTATCTAATCTATTATCTATCATATATTAAGCTACCTATATATATATCTATATTCATATATATACTATATATATTTATTATATTCACTCCACTGTTCATATTATCTAATCTATCTACTTATCATACTATACTTATCTATCTATGAATATTACATTTAAATTACTAATTATCTAATCTATCTATCTATAAATATACATTCTATCATATCTATTATGCTATTCTCCTCTCTCCCTCTCTCCTCTATTTTTTAATATCATTATGGCTATTAATTATAAAAATTGCCTTGACAGCATTGTGTATATATTGGTTTGGAGGTTGGTTTTTGAAAGGTATCCACATGCACAGTGTAAACGACAATAAATAAAGTTAACATGGTGTTCGTTTGTATAACTTTTGTGTGTATTTACTTTTATCAAGGTTAATCTACAACTAACACCATTGTCAACTTATTTTTCTTTTACATTCTGTGCATTCGTGATAAAGGAGCTTTCAACATAACGAACCCTCAAATACAAATAAAATAAATAATTTAGTAATATAAATAAACAAAAACTCATCATATTATTATTATTCTCTTAATAAAATAATTATATATATCCTCTTCAATTCAGTAAATGGAGAAAATTGTGTGTTTTGCTCTGTCTGTAAACCGAACTATCTTCACTACTAAAGTCTAAAAAAGCAATTTACGGTAGTCATTTTCAAAGTCAATTCTCAATGATTTTATCTTTTATTCAATCTCAATTATTATAAAATTGTTCTTACATATAATAAAATACATAATCAAGAGACCAAATGGCATATTTCTACTTACTTCTTAAACTAAAATTACAACGGGAATAGACAGATATAGGAGCTTTTTTACAGATATTCTTTTTAAGGGAACATTAACAAATACCACCCAACTAAGCGGAATATTAGTGATCGAAAAAAACATGTATTGATAAGGCTGACAACTTGAAACTCTAATCATCAATACTGAATTAAGAGGGTTAAACTTTGATTTTATCATAGTGCTTGTTTATTGATTCTACCTGTTTGGTTTTAAATTTTTTATGATTAAGAATCTCTTGAATGCTCTTAATGAAATCTCATTAACGAATATAACTGTCATTTTATTCTTTACTTCCTCTTCCTTTTTATAAATATGAAATTAGAAAAAATAATGAGAAGAGTTGATGGAAAGTAGTTCAGTTGTTCCTATATATTTTATATGCAATTTTTTATATAATTTTAGTTTAATTACCCTTTCTAATTTAATACATTTTTATTAAACAATTAAACTAAATAACGTGCAACCGAAACATAATTAGGGTGCTGTAATTATAATTTAAAATAATGGAATATGCATTTAGAGAGATATGGATTTGAAAATGATTAGATTTTTGAATCCTTTTAATACTACCCTTATAATTTAATCCATAATAATCCTAATTCAATGGAATTACAATGTGAATAACAAAACAAATGAGATATAATTAATTAACTTATTAGAATATATAATCAATAATGGTTATTATTATTAATTATATCTTAGATTTATAATTTATATTATTAATATATTTACATTGTCATCACCTTTGATGTTTCAACATAGCATAGCGATGGTCTTCCAATGTAGTCCTGAGGATATCAATGTTCTCCTCAGGTCCCAGAACTCTTCTTGAGCCGCAAGACCTGGCAACAGTTCAGTGTCGAAGGTCCAACTATATCTTCTCTGATTTCCAACTTCCAAACTTCATTATTAGAATCATAAATTTACTAATAACATATATGATTAACATTATATAGAATCATAATTTTATGAATAAAATTAAATAACAATGATACCACAAAATATGACTCAGACAATACCCTCACCCATCACATGGTGTAAAAAACTAAAAAATAAGCAATAATAGAGTGTTTGGTCACGGAAGTGATACCATACAGAACACTGTACTGCTGGCAATTCTTCGCCATAATACCCAAAGAAGAGTCCTCGAAGACAAGGTCGTAAATTCTTGCAAATAGTCCCAAATATTTCAAGATTCGTTAAATAAGTAAATTAACTAACCTGACTTTACCCCCCCCCATCTACTGTGCTGTCTGTTTTCTCCTCTAAATAAAAAGGCCAAGAGGTATCGCAATAATAAAATAGATGCATAAATTAAAGAAAATTATCAATACAATATAAAGATAAGATGTTGTTTATTGAGATACATAAAACACAATTACTCACCACACAACCAAACGATATCAAAGTATATCCCCCTACACTTTTAAGTTCACACACAACAATACATCCACACAACCCAGATACAATACATAATAATCAATACTAATAAAATAATTAATTACCTTTATTGATAGTAAATTAATATTCAAATAAGAATAATTGAGGGCATTATTAAGTAACACCCAGTACACCAAACTACACTAACTTCTCAAAGCATCTTAAGAACTAAATGAACGACACCAAGATCAAACAGTTCTTAGATGTTAATTGAGTACTCTTTTACTTTACCAACAATATATCTCATACTTCAAAAAAGTAAGGATTATACAATGAATATATTTTCTATTATCAAGTAAAACATCATCCCTTTACGATTCAATAATTTAAATGTATAATTATCTCATCTAGAATCTACTTTTAAATGAATTCTATTATTCTTATATAATATAGTTTTAACAACACTTATTACTTTACGGCACTATGATGATAAAAAAAATATGTTAACTAAACAGAAGATAGCTTATAATGTTACTATAACTTGATTTGTAAACATTAACAGACCTTCCTCCATCATGAAGATCTATCATATAGTCTCCTGAGTAAGGAATGTTATCATAGTGATAGAGTTTATTTGAGTAATACATCCTCCCTCCCTGTCAAACAAAAAATTTCCTCACTTTGGCACACTCGTTTGCTAGGTCCTTTTTTTTTACATATAGAATATTAGTCTTACTAATGCCCATAGATAAGACAATCGGTTCACACAACACAATTGTATAAACCTATCATCTTATTCTTTACATCTACATTGTGATAGCCGTTCAAAAATCCAAAACACCCCCAAAAACTAAAATAACTTAGCATGCACAATAAATTTTATTCACTAGATGGAGAAATGAAGTATAACATTACTAACCATTTGGTTACGAGTTTCTATTAGTAAGCCGTTATAACAAAGAAGGTCAACACACGAAACGGCGACTTAAGGCATTAATTGTGATATATAATAAATAAAAAAGAATAAATAATAGAACTGAATAAAAGACGAGATAATAGACAGTACGTTGACTATTGACACAAAAATCTCGCGAGGTTATCAATCTCACACACCTATGATTACAAATGCTCGATGAGCTCCCTTATTTGTAACAAACTATGGGACTAGATATAGATATCGCCGGACGTCAACAACTCATATTTCATCTTAGGTCCATAATCTAGTATGTGTTATCATTCATCCGCCAAACCGACCCGCTACCTATACACCCAACTAACACACCAAACACCACAACAGACACCTCTCTAAAAGTAAATCATCTCTCACCTCTCCTATATATCCCTAACTAACGGCACGCTGATCAATCTCACACTCCTTTTACGGTTCTCATCATAATCCTCTCATCTCTCACTTCAAGAGATCACGGAGGGACTGCACATCTGAGGTAAGGAACCGACGAGACCGATAAACTAAACAAACTATCATGCATCCCATAGAGCATGTACAGAATACAAGAATTGATATGATGACAAATGTAGTAACTCTAGGAGAAAAAATGACATAAACGAATGATGAGATAAGAGATATAATAGATAAGATCCTCACCGTTGTAATAGACGATTGGACCCTAGATCGTGATAACGAAATATATAGATAGGAAGTAAGGTAAGACTTATACTGAAGAGTTGTTATAGAATAGCACTATAAAACTTAATTCAGTATACGTACCAATTAATACATATCTATCCTTATAGGTTAATCATAATATATCCGGACTTACTTAGCTGTATATCCTTTTGAAAACACGCCGCAAACTTTGAATCCCCTGGTATTTGAATTCTACTCAATTACATTCCTATCGCTCTTTTTCCCCTCCCACAAAATAAATAAGAAATTAAAGATGGCTGACTAATCAAAACCTCACTAAAACGTAACTTGTTTGTACGAAAAACATTCTGGAATCAGACTTTATGGCTCTACATTTTCCATCCGATCAGGCAGTTTCAACATGGAGCATACACTATATTAAATACAGATGTATATATGGATACAGACGATATAAGCGAACTCAGCATTCCTTAAATTTACAGAAGATCTGTGCATTAGGAATTTATTGGGAAATAACCTAACTTCACTAGATCACACTGAGTATTAAAATAATATATAATTATATATAATATACCCTACACATGGGAAGAACCTTTTCGGTATACATTTATGAGTAATGTGCTTGACTGGGAGAACAGTTATGTATGATCGCTAATAGAAAAGTCGAAACCATAATATTTCATTTATGAGAGAGTTAATTACATTAATATATTAATCAGGACGGGATTTACCTATTCAAATGTTAAGAGGCTAAATTAAATCGGAAAAATCAATCTTCTGTATGTACATTTCGGCCTCATTAGGACCCCTCAATCAGCAGAGCCTCACTAAAGAAACAATCGAAGACGCACAGCTAAGTGTATGGACACTTATGAAACCCTTCTCGACAAAATCGACACAGGCGAGTCGGTACTTTGATGCCACACGCATTACGGATCTGAGAGAGAGTTTCTTGTTATGTAAGTAAGGTATATGAACGGATCTGAAAATGGCACTGAAAATCACTAGACCTTCTGGTATGCTTCTTGTATATACTTTCTCACATATACTACTCACTTTATATATTAATATAACTATTTCATTATACACTCATATTACTAATATTAATTACTACCTGCTATGTGAGGATGATCTCTTATATAAATCTGAAAAGATATATGTATAGTTTCAAATAACCTACTATGAAAATGATATAAAATATATTATTTAACTATAAGGTATTGTGGTGTTCCATGTAGTTCGACTATTTCAGTAAAGGGAAAAGAGCGTATCTGAGCCCTATGAAACGACAAGGATGAAGTTTCGACTCGAGCGCTACTACTCAAGCACAAAATCAGCGTTGATAGCTAAGGTCACCGCAGGAGAGTCTGTTATGCCGCGTAACAAATAAAGAGAAAAGCTGAGCCATATAAGGAATTGTTATGGCGCTCCACCTCAGACGCACGAGAGAACAATAATACACTTCGGATCTAAAAGGTCTAATCAGAAAACAATAGAATACAAACTCAGAGAAACTGGAGAGAGATGATTAAACTAGAAACATTTAGGGCGCCCCGTCGATTTACTTAATTTACTTATTTAGCCGGACGAAATATTATAATATATGAAATTAAAACGGAAACAATATTTGCAAAAGAAGTATTGCGGAGAGCGTTTCTTAGGAAGCAATATAAAATAATACATGAGACACAGCGACAGGTATTATTGTAATTCATAAGATATAATTTATTCGTCTACCACAATGATAAAGTCATGGAGAGATATAACAAGCATGGAGATGAGTTTTTATAAATCGAAAAAAATATCGTGGATAATTAATATAGTATAAAATGAAATATAAAAATATATTTCCAAAATGTTCTTCAACATATAAGATCAATCAGAGTGTGTTTATATAACTTCAATATACTTATCACTAAGACCGTCGGATGCAAGCGGTAACAGTCTCGCTCATTGATCAATTACTACTCTCAACCGAGGTGCATACGCTTGTAGGCTGGATTAACACGTTGTCGCAGTTAATATTCTTATACAGCAGAAGTTTATCGATTTTTATGCAATTTCGAAGCGTCTGATAAAGCACTATCAAAGTGAATAAGAAGATTTTAATTCACATAGATTTAAACTGAAACCCCACTATAATATAATTACAACCATCAGAAATAAGTCTGAAATATAACAAATATAATACGTCGTATAGGCTTAGATGATAAAAATCATATGCGTATAGGTACAGGGCTGTGTGTGTAATCACGTCCATTTTACACGGCATGAGCGAGTACACAGAAACTGAAAAATGTTATGTAACGAACTGTTCACGCGCCATAGGTAACATAAAAATTCTCTATTGCTTCTAACCGTTCAACAACTATCACTATTTTTCTTATTTTCTTCCCACACTATCAAAATTTCCAAGCCTATTGACATCAATGATAGTTCTTAAGAACAAAATAACACATGATAGAAGATGCCTCAATCCAAAAGGTAGAGTAGAAAGAAAAACAGAAAAAAAAAAAAAAAAATTAAAGATGGGGAGCTCAATCACACAACCCCTCAGCCCAAATTAACGAGTGATTAGTTTTGATACGCGCAACAAGACTCATTAATATAAGAACAATCCTTATAAATTTTTATATGTGGCAAATCCAATTTTCCATATTTGCGATTTTTCTTCTTACACGTAGAAATTCGCCGCACACTCAACCTCTCATCCGTACTAACACAAATAATGGTTACTGGCCGGGACGTACTTCACCACAGAAAATACCAAAGATAAACTCAGGCTATGTCCCGCGCGTTGTCGTAATAACACCAATTTAGGTAGACATTGATCAAAACAGATCATTCGTTAGATATAAAAAATCTCGATGACACCTACCACTTCAAAGTCCGGAGAATAGAGAGCATGCCAACTAATACAAGTGCCATTGCGAATTCTGTGAAGTAATCCACCGACCTAAGTATAGACGTCACTCCACGCGGCATACGACATGTTTGATATACACACATCATACGAGTACTCATGCAGTATATTGTTGCTACAACAGAGCACGATACCACGATCGGCAACCCATATAATGCAGATCCCTTGTATCAGTTATCTGCCTATATAAAGCACCTCTCATATGATTTACGACTTGTGTTAATATTTTCAAAAGGTCGAGAGTATATGTACTCGATCAGTTTTGTTATTTCACTGTTAAATAACCACGGGTAATGAATTAATTATTGTTAAATTCAAAGCATCGTATTATTGTCCACGACATTTTAGGCAAAAATTCATACAACTAATGCCTCCTCTACCCTAGGCACCTATAACGATCAAGAGGCGAACTGCTAGACGACTATGGAGGACTTAAAAACATTACTAAAAAGCATGCCCGGCATGAATTTATATATGTATGTGGACATAACGAATCATATATAATAAGAAAGGCAATCTCCATAATCTGAGATTACTAACCTAGGCTGAGATACCCCTGTAACCGTTCGAGCTGCAATACACAGACACTATATTGAACCTGTGCTTATTCAATTTTCACTATATATTCATTACACAGATCGAGAGATTTAACACTTACATTCACTCTACTTATCAACAATTCAAACAAGCTAACACTACACACACAACATAAACAACAAACCACGACACACACACACCACAAGAAAATCGAGCAAACACCGGCGTGCGACAACGGATTACACATCTGGACAACCTCGCACCTTACAGAGTACTACAATTCACATCAATACTTTGAGATCCTCTCCACTGAAATTTAAAGAACCAGCATAACACATGAATTGATAAGCTCATAGCTCACCAATGAGCCACAATGTGCCGATTTCTGGTCGGGTTAAATATATAAATTATATTAATACCCAGGTGGTTATTTCCTACACAGACCACCGGGGGAGGGAGAGCGATCGCCTTGGTATCTTAATTAACTTTTTTATATAATTTACTCATCATTCATATATAAAATTAATTTATAATATATATTTTAGCAATTTAAACCTGTCCTAGGGTTATTTTATCTTATTACGATAAATAACCGAAGAGAGATAGTCGAGCTGTGTCTAGAGTGTGCTGCGCGTAGTGTCAGGCTTACGTAGTGTAGTAGGTAGTTGCAATGGTGAGGTAGGAGTTGACATAAGGAGAATGAGATAGCATTCGATTCAGAATAGCAGAGACTATGAGAGGTATAATTCATCTCGTTGAGATAAGTAATTGAAACATATTTAAGCCAGAACCCTAATACAAATACGATGAAATATATGTTCAAATCATCAGGGGGTCAATATATTCGATGCGGGTAGAGTTTTAATCCCAGAGTCTGTTTGAAGAATTCCAGTAGCGTTTCCTTCTCCCAAATGAGCCTTTATTTGTCCTCCGTATATAGCCTTACCCGTGTTAAAATTAAGCACCCTGCGGCCCTAGTTATTAAGCTAGTTGTATCAACTGTTAGGCACAGTTCGAGCTGAGAGTATAATAGGGAGATATTATGAGGTGATTCCGTAGCGAATGTGAGATGGGTTAGGGTTAAGCAACTTATGGTAGGTAATCATTACACAATTTTTTTTTAATTCCGTGATCGTACCTGGTAAATCCGGACCTGGGATGATTAGCGCGAGTCTCGCGTGCATTGCTAGTCCGTGATATTTGTATTCCTGCCGAGTTAATTATTTTCCAACAAAAATAAGTTGAGAGGAGAAGAATTAAACCAGACTGTTTGTTAGTGAGCGTCTAATATATTTAGAATACGGATGTCCTCCCTACCTTTTTTTAAGGGTTTACCACATGCCATTCTTGAATGTTATTGTTATGATTTCGAGGTGTAATCCGATGTAGAATACCAACAGATAGATAGCGCGCTCATGTATAATTACACTCCTAATCCAGTCGCTCTTCCTCATCCGAGAGTGTAATATGCATATCCGAGCCTCTCTGCTACCAGACTATCATCTCTATCCTTTCTCAATGATTGTTTTCGCGACCACGACACGGTAGGACTTCATTTTGAATTTCATGTTACTATCAAGTGAAAGCACACTCAGCCTCAAAATACTCTATTACACACCGTAACACACCCAAAGATAATATATTCGGAGGACAAGACTACGAGCTGGTTACTCTGTGGAGACCGTGAGACACTTCATCCTCTTTAGTATTAATCGCTGGAAATTTATATCTACTTGATCACTATCAAACGAGGAGCAGATGCAATTAACGGTTCATTCACCTTTCTGCGAGCTACGAGGATCCCACATCCAGTACTATCTTCATAGGCGAATGATTCTTCGTCTCACACTACTTATGACAATTTTGGCCCATTGCTACATGATCTCATTATAGGATGGATAATGTTTGTTCCGATTGAATATGTGTGGGTCTGTTTCTAAAAAAGCTCAATTCTGTGCCAGAGAGAGAGGCAGTCCTCATTTAGATCGACATCTTAATTTTTTTTTTTTTTTTTTTTTTTTTAGAGTGGGAATTCACATTGCCAGACGAATCAGAAATATAATTGGTAGATCAAAATACCTGGCTGAAAGTCAAAAAGTTTTACATATTTTCCATCCATATAACGGTGTTTTAAATATACACACCACCCATAATATATTATATATATATATATATATATATATAATTATATTATATTAAAATTTTCCTTGAAGGCACTTACAAACAACGCAGTGTATGCATAATTCGATACATCTCTTATAAGAAAAGAACTTGACAGTTATCCAGCAAAGGATCGTCGGTGTGTAGATATCAATACAGACTGTTGAAATGAACCGACGGTATGAGTATAAGATAAAGGAATAAAAAACCAATGCCTTGTTAAAGTAAAACTTTATATAATATTCATAGCTAATATTGAAAATATTTTGTTTAATAAAACATCTCCAGAGCTTGTTTAGTACTCCAACTTATCAATGGTGGAGAGAAATAATATGAATTAACCGATTTGCTGGCGTGTTTATATTGGAACTTCCGCATAAATTTTTGTTGCAAAATCATGTTTCCGTTTTGATTCCATATTATATTCGGTTCTCGCTATTATAAGTAAATTAAAGTAAGTCGACGGGCGGCCTAAGCGTATCACCAGTCACCGAGGGAGTCTATCCCTTCTCATTAGCGCTAGACAAGGAAGATTGGGTTTGCGTTGAAGGTTGGAGCGCACATCTACCATCAGCTCCTTAACTTTACCAGCAACAGATCCCTGCGCTACTTCATAAAGCTGAGTTGGCGAGGAACCGGTATGACTAGGAACTTGATGTTTAATAGCCGAAGCTCTGCCGACTGAAGCTAACCAACACAATATTGTTAAAATTGACTTATTTTTATCAATTTCAATAGATATATTATGAACAACTATTTCGATATAAAAATCATACACCCCAACGAGCAATATATATTTATATATTATATATATATATTATATATATAATTATAATATATGAAAGTAAAACAAACATACGTGTTTTGATATGCTTTTTTCAGCGAAATACTACTAACAAAGAAGAAAAATCTGTTCTTCCTAAGTCGTTTGGTGTGGAGGTAAACGCTTGCTGTCGATTTGACGACGGGTTTCAAAGTCACACACGGTTGCGGTCTCGTATCTAGATTGCTGATGAGGCTAATAGGCCGAATGTAACATACAGAGATTTGATTTTTCTCGATTTGTTTAGCTTCATTTAAATAGGTAAACCCGCCTAATTAATATTAATAGAATTAAACTTCATAAAATTAGGTTCGACTTCAATTAAGCAATATTTCCAATATATATAAATATATATATATATATATATATATTATATATATATATATATTATATATTATCATGCAAGGCATCTGTTATTTTTAGGATTGAGTTGCTAATGACTGGTAACATAATAGTAATCTGTATTTATTATCGTTAAAAACTCCTTCGTATAAAAAAATGTAGAGAAGTCTGACTAGAATGTTTTTCGTTAAAATAAGTTCGTTTTAGTCGAGGTTTTTGATTAGTCGCCATCTTAATTTCTTAGTTTATTTTTGTGGGCGGGAAAAAGAACGATAGAGCATAGTAATTGTAGAATCAAATACCAGGGGGAGTCAATTTGGCGGTGTTCAAATATATATATATATACTTATAAATATTATATATAATATATATATATATATTATATATATATCAATAGTTGATATCTTACCTAATCTATCTATCTATCCCATCTATTATCAAAGTTCTACACAGTGTAGTTGATTTCTATCTATCTATGTATCAATATATTATCTATCTCGTTTATTCAAATCTTTATCTATTATATCTATGTATCTATCTCAGTCTATTCATATAGGTATATTCTATTGTTCTCGGTCTACTAATTTTTTCATCTCCCGTATCCTTAATTATGCTCAAATGAACCTAAGTTTTTACACGTTGTCATATATATATATAGTATACTATATATATGTGTTGTGTGTGTGTGTGTGTGTGTGTGTGTTTGTGTGTGTGTGTGTATATATATATATATATTATATTTATATATATATATATATATAACATTAATAGTATATCATCTATTAACAGCCATTGTGTGTTTTCATACCTTTTTCTATATCATATACGTCGAATTCAATATATCCTCATCTTAGAACAATATATTAATTTGGTTTTTGGGAGGTGATTTTGAAGCTATAATGTAGATGTAAGAGAAAAATAATAGGTAACATGGTGTTGTGTGTTAATCCTGTTTTTATTCTTGGATTTTCGAGATAAAAATCAAGGAAAAAAAGGACAGACAGGGGACAGAGAGAGACAAAAACCAAAACACAGAGACATAGACAGAGGCTGATATGAATAAGACAGTGATTGTAAAGGTGAATATATATATATAATATTATATTTATATATATTATTAGATGAGATAGATAGATAGATAGATAGATAAGATATGAATTACTGTGATAGAAATATTTAACAAAAGTGAGATTTGTGAATATACTAAACGTGGATGATATGTATTCATATATACGTGCGTGTGTGTGTGTATGTATATTATATATATATATTATATATATATTGGTGTGTGTGTGTGTGTGTGTTTGTGTGTGTATGTGTGTTGTGGTGGTAGTGTGTGGTGATTGTGGTGTGTGTGTGTATAAGAATATAATTTGTAATTTATGTATATATGGGATACATATATATATAATGAGAGGAGAAGTACAGACAACAGAGAGGGGGACACGGACTGAGAAGCAAATACAAACAAACCAGTGAGGGAGAACAGAAGACTTATAGAATAGACTGTGATATGAAAGGTAACAATATGGATTGTCAATTTATATACACAAATATAACGACCCTATGGGTGCACCGTATTTAAGTTTTAGTAATAAAATGATGTATTAAATTAGAAAAGGCTAAAAGAGAGAGATAATTTGAAATTAGAAGGCTAATGAAACTAATAAAAAATGGCATATAAAAATATATTAGAACAATTGAAAACTTACTCTTCCATCACTCTTCGTCTTTCATTTTATTTTTTCTAATTTAAGTATTTAGTTATAAGGAGGAAGTAAAGAATAAAATGACAGTTATTTTCTTGTTAATGATTTCATTTAAGAATTCATTCAAGAGATTTTTGCTTATATTCCATTAAAATAAAACCAAACAGTTAGAAATCAATAATACTAATCACTATTTATTAAAATCAAATTTTTAATATCAATATTGCAAATTAGCCTTTCCGTTCACACTGTAAAAAAACCGCTATTTTGTTGTATATATAAATATAATTGCATGTTGTTAGTATGTAGATATGGTTAACAGTATTAATAATGTAAAACAATTTTTATTAATAATTGAGGTTTGAATAAAAATAAAATCATTGAGAATGTGATGTAAATGACTACGTAAATTGTGACTTGAGTAGTGATATAGTTTCGGTTACAGACAGACAAACACCAATCTCCATTATAATAAGATATATATATATATATATATAATATTATAATATATATAATATATATATATAATTGGTTTGGAGGTTTCGTTTGAAGGCTATCACAATGCAAGTGTAAAGAAAAAATAAGTTAACAATGGTGTTGTTTGTTAACGCTGTGATTAAATAATAAATCACAAGTTAACAAACAACACCATTGTTAACTTATTTTTCTTTAACACTTGCATTGTGATAGCCTTCAAACCAACCTCCAAACCAATATATACACAATGCTTCAAGCAAATTATAAAACTTATATATATATATATATATAGAGAGAGAGGAGAGAGAATAGATAGATAGATAGATAGATAGATAGATAGATAGATTATTGATAGATAGATAGATAGATAGATGTAGATATTTATAGATAGATAGATAATAGATAGTAGATAGATAGAAGAACAGTGTAAGTGAATTATATATCTATATATATTGATGATAGATAGATCGATAGATAGATAGATATGACCAGTGTAGTGAAATATATATATAATATATATAGTATTATATATATATAATTAATAGAGAAGAGAGAGAGAGAGAGAGAGAGAAGAGAGAGAGAGAGAGAGAGAGTGATAGACAGATAGATAGATAGATAGATAGATAGATAGATAGATAGATAGATAGATATGAACTGTGTAGTGAATTATATTGGGGGCAATAGTGTTTCCATATACGAATTGAAATTTGTGGCGTGACAGGAAATTCATAAAATGAATTCTTCCGCCATTTTTTATAAGCTTCATTTTCCCCCGCATTAAATTCACGGAGCGTTTTTCTTTTTTTTTCTTTTTTTTTTTTCTTTTTTTTTTTTTTTTTTTTTTTTTTTTTCTTTTTTTTTTCTTTTTTTCTTTTTTTTCTTTTTTTTTTTTTTTTTTTTTTTTTTTTCAATTTTCTTTCGTTTGTCTACAGTGCATTCATCCTAAAGCAAATAAACAATTTTTCAACACGTACCGAGAAAGCAGAATCAATTAAGAATCTTTAATTGAGGCAAAACTAGTAAAAGAAAGAAAGAGGGGAAGAAAAAGAAAAAAGAAAGAAAGAATAGAAAGAATGAAGGAAAAGAATAGAATAAGAAAGAAAGGAAAGGAAGAATGAATGAAGAGCAAAAGAAAGAAAGAAAGAAAGAAAGAATGAATGAAGGAAAGAAGAATAAAAGAAAGAAGAAAGAATGAGGAAGGAAAAGAAAAGAATAAAAGAAAGAAAGAAAGAAGAATGAAGGAAGGAAGGAAAGAAAGAAAGAAAAAAAAAAGAAAGCAAAAAGAAAGAAAGAATGGAGAGCAGGTCAACTAGGGTTCAAAGAAAAAAAGAAAAGAAAATGAATGAAAATAAAAGGAAGATAAAGAAAGAAGAAAGGAGAAAGAATGAATGAATGAATGAATGAATGAAAGAAAGAAAAAAGAAAGCAAAAAAAAGAAAAGAATGAAGAGCGGGTCAACTAGGGTTCAAAGAAAAAAAGAAAAACAAAGAAAGAAAGAATGAATAAATGAATGAATAAAAGAAAGAAGTGAATGACTAAAAGAAGAAAAAAGAAAGAAGAAATAAAGAAAGAGTGAATGAATGAACGAAAGAAAGAAAGAAAGAGAAAAAAGAAAGAAAGAAAGAAAGAGTGAAAATGAATAAAAAAAGAAAAAAGAAAGAAAAGAAAGAAGAAGAGTGATGAATGAAAGAAAGAAAGAAAGAAAGAAAGAAGAAAGAAAGAAAGAAGAAAGAGTGAATGATGAAAGAAAGAAGAGAAAGAAAGAAGAAAGAAAGAAAAGAAAGAATGAATGAAATGAATAAAGAAAGAAAGAAAGAAAGAAAGAAAGGAAAGAAAGAAAAAGCATGAATGAAGGAAAGACAAGAATAAAAAAGGAAAGAAAAAAAAGAATGAGGAAGGAAAGAAAGATAAAAGAAAGAAAGAAGAAAGAATTTGAAGAAGGAAGGAAAGAAAGAAGAAAAAAAAAGAAAGCAAAAAGAAAGAAAGAAGGAGAGGAGTCAACTCAGGTCAAGAAAAAAAGAAAAGAAAATGAATGAATAAAAGGAAGAAATAAAAAGAAAGAAAGAAGGAAGAAAGGAATGAAATGAAATGAATGACTGAATGAAAAGAAAGAAAAAGAAGCAAAAAAAGAAAGAATGAAGAGCGGGTCAACTAGGGTTCAAAGAAAAAAAGAAAAAAGAAAGAAAGAAAGAAGAAAGAGTGAATTGAATGAAAGAAAAAAAGAAAAGAAAGAAAGAAAGAGAAGAAAGACAAAAAGAAAGAGTGAATGAATGAAAGAAAGAAAGAGAAAGAAGAAGAAAGAAAGAAAGAAAGAATGAATGAATGAAATAAAAGAAAGAAAGAAAGAAAGAAAGAAGAAAGAAAGAAAGAAAGAAAGAGTGAATGAATGAAAGAAAGAAGAAGAAGAAAGAGAAAGAAAGAATAGAAAGAAAAGAAAGAAAGACGTGAATGAATGAAAAGAAAGAAAGAGAAAGAAAGAATAAAAGAAAGAGTGAATGAATGAAATAAAGAAAGAGAAAAGAAAGAAGAAAGAAAGAAAGAAAGAAGAAAGAATGAATGAATGAACGAAAAGAAAGAAAGAAAAAGAAAGAAGAAAGAAAGAAAGAAGAAATGAATGAATGAACAAAAAACAGGAAAGAAAGAGAAAGAAAGAAAGAAGAAAGAAAGAGGCCAATAATCATACAGTTGCAATAAATTATTAAAAATAAAGCAACCTTTAAAATTTATTCTATATATGCTCGTCCATTCACTTACTGCCACTAGGCACATCGAGCCTTCACATGGTTTACCTGTATTCTACGCATGGAATGATTCTCATTATCAATATATATATATAAATATATAGTATATATATATATATATATTATATATATATATTACGTAGGGTAGTACTTTCGTTGTCTACAGTGCATTCATTCCTAAAGCAAATAAACAATTTTCAACACGTACCGAGAAAGCAGAATCAATTAAGAATCTTTAATTGAGGCAAACTAGTAAAAGAAAGAAAGAGGGGAATAGAAAGAAAGAAAGAAAGAAAGAAAGAAAGAAAGAAATAATGGAAGGAAGGAAGAAAGAATAGAAGGAAGAAAGAAAGGAAGGAAGGAAGAATGAATGAAGAGCAATTCAACTAGGTTAAAGAAAGAAAGAAAGAAAGAATGAATGAAGGAAAGAAAGAATAAAAGAAAGAAAGAAAGAATGAGGAAGGAAAGAAAGAATAAAGAAGAAAAAGAAAGAAAGAATGAAGGAAGGAAGGGAAAGAAAGAAAGAAAAAAAAGAAAGCAAAAGAAAGAAAGAATGGAGAGCAGGTCCAACTAGGGTTCAAAGAACCAAAAAGAAAAGAAAAATGAATGAAATAAAAGGAAGAAATAAAAAGAAAAGAAAGAAAGGAAGAAAGAATGAAATGAATGAATGAATGAAATGAAAGAAAGAAAAAAGAAAGCAAAAAAAGAAAGAATGAAGAGCGGGTCACTAGGGTTCAAAGAAAAAAAGAAAACAAAGAAAGAAAGAATGAAATAAATGAAATGAATAAAAGAAAGAGTGAAATGACTAAAAGAAAAGAAAAAGAAAGAAAGCAATAAAAGAAGAGTGAATGAATGAAGGAAAGAAAGAAAAGAAAGAGAGAAAGAAAGAAAGAAAGAAGAGTGAATGAATAAAAGAAAGAAAAAAAGAAAAGAAGAAAGAAAGAAAGCGTGAAATGAATGAAAGAAAGAAGAAAGAAAGAAAAGAGAAGAAAGAAAGAAAGAAAGAGTGAATGAATGAAGAAAGAAGAGAAAGAAAGAAAGAAAGAAGAAAGAAAACGATGAATGAATGATAAATAAAGAAAGAAGAAAGAAAGAAAGAAAAAAGGAAGAAAGAAAGAAAGAATGAATGAAGGAAAGAAAAGAATAAAAGAAAGAAAGAAAGAATGAAGGGAAGGAAAGAAAGAATAAAAGAAAAGAAAGAAAGAATGAAGGAAGGAAGGAAAGAAAGAAAGACAAAAAAAAAGAAAGCAAAAGAAAGAAAGAAAGGAGAGCAGGTCACTAGGTTCAAAGAAAAAGAAAAAGAAAATGAAATGAATAAAAGGAAGAAATAAAAGAAAGAAGAAAGGAAGAAAGAATGAATGATGAATGAATGAATGAAGAAAGAAACAAGAAAGCAAAAAAAAGAAAGAATGAAGAGCGGGTCAACTAGGGGTTCAAAGAAAAAAAGAAAACAAGAAAGAAAGAATGAATAAATGAATGAATAAAAGAAAGAGTGACATGACTAAAAGAAAGAAAAAAGAAAGAAAGAAATAAGAAAGAGTGAATGAATGAAGAAAGAAAGAAAGAAGAGAAAAGAAAGAAAGAAAGAAAGCAAGAGTGATGAATAAAAGAAGAAAAAGAAAGAAAAGAAAGCAAGGAAAGAGTGAATGAATGAAAGAAAGAAAGAAAGAAAGAAAGCAAGAGAAGAAAGAAGAAAAGAAAGAGTTGAATGAATGAAAGAAAGAAAGAGAAAGAAAGAGAGAAAGAAAGAAGAAAGAATGAATGAATGAAATAAAGAAGAAAGAAAGAACGAAAGAAAAGAAAGAAAGAAAAGAAAGAAAGAGTGAATGAATGAAAGAAAAGAAAGAAAGAAAGAAAGAGAACGAGATAAGAAAGAAGAAGAAAGAAAGAGTGAATGAATGAAAGAAAGAAAGAGAAAGAAAGAAATAAAAAGGAAGAGTGAATGAATGAAATAAAGAAAGACGCAAGAAAGAAAGGAAAAGAAAGAAAGAAAGAAAGAAAGAATGAAATGAATGAAAGAAAGAAGAAAGACAGAAAGAAAGAAAGAAGAAAGAAAGAAAGAAAGAATGAATGAATGAACAAATAAAGAAAGTAAAGAGAAAAGAAAAGAAAGAAAGAAAGAAAGAGGCCATAATCATACAGTTGAAATAAATTATTAAAATAAAGCAAATTTAAATTTATTCTATATATTGCTCTGTCCATTCACTTACTGCCACTAGGCACATCGAGCTCTCCAACAGTGGTTTACCTGTATCTCTACGCAATGGAATGATTCTCCATTATCATATATATATAATATATATATATATATATATATATATATACTATTATATAGTATATATTACGTAGGTAAGTACACCACGACTGGAATTACGTAGGATAGTACACCCACGTACTTGAGATGGATACAGCCGGGATAGTAGATGACTAGAATAAGTGATTATTCCTGAAGATTGCCTACCGGCAAAGAAACTGCAGTTGGAATTTTATTATAAGCATATCGCTTTTAAAAAAGAAAAACGTATATTTAGCTCTTTTTTAGAAGCACTTTTTACTCGATTTTTATTAAACGCGAGAAGTAAAATTTATTTGCTTCGTGGATTGCAAAATCCATAATATATATATATATATATATATATAATATATATATATAATATCAATATATTATTATTGTGTATATATAATTCACCTATCAATTGTACATTGTGCTCTCAACATAGTCTATACCATTTTAATAATTTTTATGTTAATAAGGTTCTGCTTAGAATCGTTCATAACACAAACTAAACTGGTTATATATATACTATCATATATATATATATATATATATATATATATATATTGATATATGCCTGATGTCGACCTTGAAAAACGTGAACATCGATGAGAGACCTGGAGATAAGCTTTGGAACCGTGACAGTGGAGAAGAAGCTGTGCAGGAGGGCAACGGAAAGGTTTGAGACCGGTCGTAAATACAGCATGAGCAGTTGAAGAGAGATATTCCGCAAGAATAAAGAAGAGACAATCAAAGGGCTTCAATCGGTCTACACTATGTGAACGCAGTGTTGAAAGCTATGTATGCACCATAGGCTGACCTGATCAGTCACCAATCTGTGCATGCGGCGGGAATGGCCTAATAAAATACCCTGTTGCTTCCTGGAATTACCTGTAAATGTGGAAGGTGTGCAAGACTTTGGCAGGACTAAAGAGCCACTTTCGTGCAAGCTCATTGTTGAAGCTTTTTTTAAGCTCAACCATTTTTTTTTCTTTTTGTTATTGTTACTAATATCAAGCAATGGCAATACTTGATACGAGTTTTGCTGCCATCATATATATAATATATAAGTAATATATTTAATATATATTATATATATATATATATATAGGAATTATATATAGGAATGATTTTAAAGCTGAGCGCTTTTTTAACATGCATGTTAACTTTGATTTGTCCATATCGAGACCTTAAGTAATATAAATCAGAATTATATGCAGAGCAATAGATTTTTGGTAAAGAAAAATATCAGTAATATTAAGCAGTTTTATAGTCTATTTCCACCATAATATATATATGTGTGTGGTGTGTGGTGTTGGGTGTGTGTGTGTATCTTGTGTATGTATATATGTGTGGTGTAATATATAATGTGGTATGTGTGAAGAGATCAGACTGAGATTGACTGAAATTATGAATATACTGATTTTGGCGAACTATACAGTCATATTTGAAAGAGAGAGAGAGAGAGAAAGATAGAGAGAGAGAGAGAGAGAGAGAGAAAGAGAGGGAGAGTTAAAAGAAAAAAATAATGACATGTATATGCTAAGATAGATAGACGGATACTTAGATAAATAAGTAGATAGATAGATAGATTTAGATAAAGAAATAAATGAATAAAGAGAGAAAGAAAGAAAGAAAGCAAGAAAGATTCTAAGAAAGAAAAGAATTAATATCCTAACATAGATATATACAAATAGAGGGATACAGATAGATAGATAGATAGATCGACTGATTCGTTGATAAAAAACGATAAACATGATAAGATACATACGAATAAACAGATAGTTAGATGGATAGATGTAAACAGACTGATATAGATAGATAGATAGATAGATAGATAGATAGATAGATAGAAATGTACATGCCAGATAGATAGATAGATAGATGTCAAAAGACTGAGATAAATAGATAGAGATAGATAGATAGATAGATAGATCAGATAGACAAGAAAATATGCATACGTAGATAGATAGATACGATACACATGTAAATACCTCAGATAATAGATAGATAGATCGATAGATAGATAGATAGATTAGATAGATAGGTATCAAAAGACTGGGATAGATTAGAGATAGATAGATAGATATATAGATAGATAGACCGATAGCATACGCAGATAGATAGATAGATAGATAGATAGAAATTTTGTTTACATGCAAAGGAAATAGTAGATAGATAGATAGATAGATAGATAGATAGATAGATATCAAAGACTGAGATAAATAGATAGATAGATAGATAGACAGAAATATGCATACGTAGATAGATAGATAGATAAAAATGTACATGCCAGATAGATAGCAAGATAGATAGATAAATAGACAGACAGATAGATAGATAGATAGATAGATAGATAGATATCAAAAGACTAGGATAGATAGATAGATAGAGATAGAGAGATATATATATAGATAGATAGATAGATAGATAGACAGAAATATGCATACGCAAATAGATAGATAGATAGATAGATAGAAATGTACATACTCAGAAAGATAGATAGATATCAAAAGACTGGGATATATATATATAATATATTATATATATATATATATATATATATATCATATAGATAGATAGATAGACTAGATAGATAGATAGATAGATAGACAGGAATATGCATACGTAGATGATAGATAGATAGAATAGATAGATAGATAGAAATGTACATACCAGATAGATAGATACATAAATAGATAGATGATAGAAAGATGAAATTTGTACATACCAGATGATAGATAGATAGAATAGATTAGATAGATAGATCTCAAAAGAAACAACAGAAATGTCACGGCATGCAAATCCAATATGGCTGTTTGAGCAAAGTCAATTTCGATACATACATACATATATACATACATACAAACAAAACGATAATGAAAGAGACTGATATATATATATATATAATATATATATATATATTATAGTATATATATATATATATATATGGCAAAAACAAAAGGGCGCAGGCACTGCAAATCCAATATGGCCGTTTGAGCAAAGTCACGTCGAGACGGATACAACCACGGGTGAAAAGACAAGATTCTTGTTCAATCGGCCAAACACAAGCCGCTCTGATTGGATAGAAAATGAGGGAAAGAAATACAACAACAACAAAAAACGAACGTTTTTCATTTTTTGAAAGAAAGAAAAGGGAAAAGAAAGAAAGAAAGAAAGAGAGGGAGAATAAAGGAAAATAAGATTATACTTAGAATGAAGAAGGTAGGAAAAGGTAAAAAAAAAAAAGAAAGAAAAAATGAAAAGAATGAAATGAAAAAGGAAAAATGAAAAGAATAACCAAGAATAAAGATGTACAAAAAAAACGAAGTAAAAAAAAGAAAGAAAGAAAGAAGAAAGAAAGAAAGAAAGAAAGAAAAGAGAGAGAGAATAAAGGAAAAAATAAGATTAATACTTGAATGAAAGAAGGTAGGAAAAGGTAAAAAAAAAAAAAGAAAGAAAAAATGAAAAAGAAATGAATGAAAAAAGGAAAAATGAAAAGAATAAACAAAGAATAAAAGATGTAAACAAAAAAACGAAAGTAAACAAAAAGAAAGAAAGGAAAGAAAAGAAAGAAGAAAGAGAGAGAGAATAAAGGAAAAAATAAGATTAATACTTAGATGAAAGAAGGTAGGAAAAAGGTAAAAAAAAAAAAAGAAAGAAAAAATGAAAAAGAATGAATGAAAAAGGAAAATGAAAAGAATAAACCAAAGAATAAAAGATGTACAAAAAAACGAAAGTAAAAACAAAAAGAAGAAAGAAAGAAAGAAAGAAAGAAAGAAAGAAAGAAAGAAAGAAAGAAAGAGAGGGAGAATAAAGGAAAAAATAAGATTAATACTTAGAATGAAAGAGGTAGGAAAAGGTAAAAAAAAAAGAAAGAAAGAAAAATGAAAAAGATGAATGAAAAAGGAAAAATGAAAAGAATAAACCAAAGAATAAAAGATGTACAAAAAAACGAAAAGAAACACAAAAAAGAAAGAAAGAAAGAAAAAGAAAGAAAGAAAGAAAGAAAGAAAGAAAGAAAGAGAGGGAGAATAAAGGAAAAAATAAGATTAATACTTAGAATGAAAGAAGGTAGGAAAAAGGTAAAAAAGAAAGAAAGAAAAATGAAAAAGATGAATGAAAAAGGAAAAATGAAAAGAATAAACCAAAGAATAAAAGATGTACAAAAAAAAACGAAAGAAACACAAAAAGAAAGAAAGAAAGAAAGAAAGAAAGAAAGAAAGAAAGAAAGAAAGAAAGAGAAGAATAAAGGAAAAAATAAGATTAATACTTAGAATGAAAGAAGGTAGGAAAAGGTAAAAAAAAGAAAGAAAGAAAAAATGAAAAAGAATGAATGAAAAAGGAAAAATGAAAAGAATAAACAAAGAATAAAAGATGTACAAAAAAACGAAAGAAAACAAAAAGAAAGAAGAAGAAAGAAAGAAAGAAAGAAAGAAAGAAAGAAAGAAGAGAGGGAGAAAAAAGGAAAAAATAAGATTAATACTTAGAATGAAAGAAGGTAGGAAAAAGGTAAAAAAAAAGAAAGAAAGAAAAAATGAAAAAGAATGAATGAAAAGGAAAAATGAAAAGATAAACCAAAGAATAAAGATGTACAAAAAAAACGAAAGAAAACAAAAAGAAAGAAAGAAAGAAAGAAAGAAAGAAAGAAAGAAAGAAAGAAAGAAAGAAAGAAGAGAGAGGGAGAATAAAGGAAAAAATAAGATTAATACTTAGAATGAAAGAAGGTAGGAAAAGGAAAAAAAAGAAAGAAAGAAAAAATGAAAAGAATGAATGAAAAAGGAAAAATGAAAAGAATAAACCAAAGAATAAAAGATGTACAAAAAAACGAAAGAAAACAAAAGAAAGAAAGAAAGAAAGAAAGAAAGAAAGAAAGAAAGAAAGAAAGAAAGAAAGAGAGGGAGAATAAAGGAAAAAATAAGATTAATACTTAGAATGAAAGAAGGTAGGAAAAAGGTAAAAAAAAAAGAAAGAAAAAATGAAAAAAATGAATGAAAAAGGAAAAATGAAAAGAATAAACCAAGATAAAAAGATGTACAAAAAACGAAAGAAAAACAAAAGAAAGACAGAAAGAAAGAAAGAAAGAAAGAAAGAAAGAGAGAGAGAGAAAAAGGAAAAAATAAGATTAATACTTAGAATGAAAGAAGGTAGGAAAAGGTAAAAAAAAAAAGAAAGAAAAAATGAAAAAGAATGAATGAAAAGGAAAAATGAAAAGAATAAACCAAAGAATAAAAGATGTACAAAAAACGAAAGAAAACAAAAAGAAAGACAGAAAGAAGAAAGAAAAGAAAGAAAGAAAGAGAGAGAGAGAAAAAAAGGAAAAATAAGATTAATACTTAGAATGAAAGAAGGTAGGAAAAAGGTAAAAAAAAAAAGAAGAAAAAATGAAAAAGAATGAATGAAAAAGGAAAAATGAAAAGAATAAACCAAAGATAAAAGATGTACAAAAAAACGAAAGAAACAAAAAGAAAGAAGAAAGAAAGAAAGAAAGAAGAAAGAAAGAAAGAAAGAAAGAAAGAAAGAAGAGAAGAATAAAGGAAAAAATAAAGATTAATACTTAGAATGAAAGAAGGTAGGAAAAAGGTAAAAAAAGAAAGAAAGAAAAAATGAAAAAGAATGAATGAAAAAGGAAAAATGAAAAGAATAAACCAAAGAATAAAAGATGTACAAAAAAAACGAAAGAAAAACAAAAAGAAAGACAGAAAGAAAGAAAGAAAGAAAGAAAGAAAGAGAGAGAGAGAGAAAAAAGGAAAAAATAAGATTAATACTTAGAATGAAAGAAGGTAGGAAAAAGGTAAAAAAAAGAAGAAAGAAAAAAATGAAAAAGAATGAATGAAAAAGGAAAAATGAAAAGAATAAACCAAAGAATAAAAGATGTACAAAAAAAACGAAAGAAAAACAAAAAGAAAAGACAGAAAGAAAGAAAGAAAGAAAGAAAGAGAGAGAGAGAGAAAAAAGGAAAAAATAAGATTAATACTTAGAATGAAAGAAGGTAGGAAAAGGTAAAAAAAAAAAAAAAGAAAGAAAAATGAAAAAGAATGAATGAAAAAGGAAAAAATGAAAAGAATAAACCAAAGAATAAAAGATGTACAAAAAAAACGAAAGAAACACAAAAAGAAAGAAAGAAAGAAAGAAAGAAGAAAGAAAAGAAAGAAAGAAAGAAAGAAAGAAGAGAGGAAAATAAAGGAAAAATAAGATTAATACTTAGAATGAAAGAAGGTAGGAAAAAGGTAAAAAAAAAAAAGAAAGAAAAAATGAAAAATGAATGAAAAGGAAAAATGAAAAGAATAAACCAAAGAATAAAAGATGTACAAAAAAAACGAAAGAAAAACAAAAAGAAAGACAGAAAGAAAGAAAGAAAGAAAAGAAAGAGAGAGAGAGAGAAAAAAGGAAAAAATAAGATTAATACTTAGAATGAAAGAAGGTAGGAAAAAGGTAAAAAAAAAGAAAGAAAGAAAAATGAAAAAGAATGAATGAAAAAGGAAAAATGAAAAGAAAAACCAAAGAATAAAAAAGATGTACAAAAAAAACGAAAGAAAAAAAAAAGAAAGACAGAAGAAAGAAAAGAAAGAAAGAAAAGAAAGAGAGAGAGAGAGAAAAAAGGAAAAAATAAGATTAATACTTAGAATGAAAGAAGGTAGGAAAAAGGTAAAAAAAAAAAAAGAAAAAATGAAAAAGAATGAATGAAAAAGGAAAAATGAAAAGAATAAACCAAAGAATAAAAGATGTACAAAAAAACGAAAGTAAAACAAAAAGAAAAAAAGAAAGAAAGAAAGAAAGAAAGAAAGAGAGGGAGAAAAAAGGAAAAAAATAAGATTAATACTTAGAATGAAAGAAGGTAGGAAAAAGGTAAAAAAAGAAAGAAAGAAAAAATGAAAAAGAATGAATGAAAAAGGAAAAATGAAAAGAATAAACCAAAGAATAAAAGATGTACAAAAAAACGAAAGTAAAAACAAAAAGAAAGAAAGAAAGAAAGAAAGAAAGAAAGAAAGAAAGAGAGGGAGAATAAAGGAAAAAATAAGATTAATACTTAGAATGAAAGAAGGTAGGAAAAAGGTAAAAAAAAAAAAGAAAGAAAAAATGAAAAAGAATGAATGAAAAAGGAAAAATGAAAAGAATAAACCAAAGAATAAAAGATGTACAAATAACGAAAGAAAAACAAAAAGAAAGACAGAAAGAAAGAAAAGGACAAAACAGAGAATAAAAGAAGGTACGAATAACGAAAGAATGAAAGAATGAACAACAGGAAAAAGAGAAGGAAAGAATGAAAAAAAATGAATGAAAAAAAATGAATGAGAAATACGATAAAGGAGAAAACAAAAACAAAAACAAAAACAAATCGGGCGATGAAAATGGCTGACCAAAAGAAAGTGGAAAACGAACAAAAAATGATAGCTTAGTCGGTAGTTTACCCGTCTTGGAATCACAAGGTTCTGAGTTCGATACCGGTCCATGCCAACTCAGCCTATGGGTAGCACAGATTAGGTGATCTGATCTGTGAGGTAAAGTGAGAAACTGACGTTAGGTGTGGCGATCCATCTCAGCAAAAACAATCTCCGTGGTCTAGCTCTTAGAATAGAAACCTACTCGAGTTTCATCGCTAGAATCATCAGGGTTAAATCCACTGAATTAATTGAGTTACCGATTAATTGCAGCTGATCACACGTATGTTCATTGAATAAAATTTTACGTTATATATATATATATATATATATATATATATATATATATATATATATATATATATACAGAGAATTTATCAATTTAATCTATACGTATCTGTGTCAGACGTGTAAGTAAACTTTTTGGTTCATTTGAAAATATAGGGAGATAGATAAATATATAGACAGATAGATAGATGGATAGATTGATAGATAGATAGATATCAACACACTGGGATAGAA
>CM042181.1:41361717-41376717 GCA_023376005.1 Doryteuthis pealeii | reverse complement strand
CTGGGTTCACAGTTTGATGTAACCTACAGTGACATTAGTAAACTTTAAGGAGATATTTAAGTGTAAAATTTTTGGGTTGGTTGGTTGGTTGGTTTGTTTGTTGGTTGGTTGGATTCTACGGCATGTCAACCCTTTTTGGGTTATTTTATGCCGAAGAGATTTTATTTGATTCATTCTTATTGGGTATTCATTTTTCTTAAGATGCATTTCTTTAAAATGTTTTTCATCAGGGTGGTTGTTGTTGGTTGGTTGGTTGGTTGGTTGGTTGGATTTTACGGCATGTCAACCCTTGTTGCGTTATGTCATGCATGGGTTGGTTGGTTGGTTGGTTGTTTGGATTTACGGCATGTCAACCCTTGTTGGGTTGTCATGCATGGGTTGGCTGGTTGTTGGTTGGTTGGTTGGATTTTACGGCATGTCAACCCTTGTTGGGTTATGTCATGCATGGGTTGGTTGGTTGGCTGGTTGGTTGGATTCTACGGCATGTCAACCCTTGTGTGTTATTCATGCAGAGGTTGGTTAGCTGGTTGGTTGTGTTTTACGGCATGTCAACCCTTTTGGGTTATTTCATGCAGAGGTTGGTTGGTTGGTTGGTTGGATTTTACGGCATGTCAACCCTTTTTGGGTTATTTCATGCAGAGGTTGGTTGGTTGGTTGGTTGTTGGTTGGATTTATGGCATGTCAACCCTTGTTGGCGTTATTTCATGCAGAGGTTGGTTGGTTGGTTGGTTGGTTTGGATTTTATGGCATGTCAAACCCTTGTTGGGTTATTTCATGCAGAGGTTTGGTTTGTTTGTTTGTTGGTTGGATTCTACGGCATGTCAACCCTTTTTGGGTTATTTTATGCCAAAGACATTTTGTTTGATACATTCGTATTGGGTACTCATTTTTCTTAAGATGCATTTCTTTCAAATGTTTTTCATCGGGGTGGTTGGCTGGTTGGTTGGTTGGTTGTTTTACGGCATGTCACACCTTTTTGGGTTATTTTGTCCCATTTATTCATTCTTGATGGGTACTCAATTTCTTTCAAACTCAATTTTTGAAATTTTTAAACTCATGTTTTCTATTTAACTCATAGATGGGACCATAACAGGTACTACCACTCCGGATCTGAGTAAACCTGGGAGCAATGGGGATGAAAGGGTTGCTCCACATTCCCCAGACTTCTAGAACTGGAACCTCACCATCAGATAGAGTTTAACGTCATTCCCAGAACATCAACACCCTCGGCCACCGCCTTCTCGCATATATATGATAAAAAGGATAGGCGCTTTTCATAAGGGCAATAGGGTTGGGACAATCATACAGGCGCTAGGGCTTGACATGACCAGACAATTAATCGAAGGAGGCCTCTCCGGCCGCCCGTCTAATCTAAGTAAGGGCTAAAGTGAGGTGTTGCATGTCATGAACTGCTCAGTCACCAGGGTTCCATCCTGTTGTACCGCGAGGCTGAAGGATACACAGAATATTGTATACCCTTTTCTTTACTTACTTCTATGCTTCTTCCGGCGTCTTTTCTATCTTAGGTTCTTCTTCTAGTTTCTCTGTCTAACATCTCTTCGTCTTGGTCGTCGGTCGCACTTAACTCATTTCTTCTTCTAGATCAGTCTTGTTACCAAGAACATTCACCAACCACAAAAACCGTGTTATTTTCATAAGCTTTTATTTACTTAACTAAACATTTCATGTAACTAAACATCTGACTAACATAGCGCGCGTATGCAGTGTGAGCTCCAGTTAAGGCAGGACATCTTCTCTGCCTGACGTCTAAACTGAAACTGAAGACCCAAACAGGTCACACGTGACTTCACGTATTTCGCGGGCTTTCTGTACTATTCCATGGAAAGTCCCGCCCGTGATATGAAAATTGCCATCCCTTTAGAAATACAGGGGATTGACAATAATCTTATGCAACCGCACAGATTATGTAACAAGAAGAGTGGTGTGTTTAATACATTTATTAAGCACCAGCATTCGGTGCCAAACGGATACATACAAACACAGAACAAATAAGTACAAACAATTAACAAGACAAAACTTACACTAAATAGAGGGTTAGTTCGGTATAGCCAACGCAGCAAAACCAGTCTGAATATTATTCAGCTAGTTAATCTACTTTAATCGTAGACTTTTTTAATAGCTATGAGCCAGTTCATCTGGTAGAGTGCTGAAGAGGTGTTAGCTACTCTACAACACATTCTTAAGCATCACGGGTCGCCCCCGACGGCCCACAGGTGGTCCCATTGGATGTGTCCTACCGCTCTGCCGAGGTGCAGTCAGTGTATTCTAAAGACCCATTCTACAGGGTATAAAATTATAGTAAAGCATAAACCTGAATGATTCATCACAAAGGAATTAACAAAACGGTTTGTTTGATATCTTTTTTTAATGGCATATCAACATTTCTGGGTTATTTAATGTCAAAGCCACCCTTACAGGAGAACAGTAGAGGTACTATTTATCTCATAGCTGGATGAGGAGGTTGGTCAAACATGTCTCAAGGATATCTACCCAAAAATGAAATTAACAGCGTTACCTGAGTTCGAACTCATTTCCTGCAATGTCGAAGTAAAAGTACATTGTATCCACAACGCCACATGGACCACACTTAATTGCTAACCATTACACCACGTTTATTCTTTTTTCTTTTCTTTTTTCCCCTCTACCCGGGCTTTGAATTAATAATGTTATTTTTTAAAGATTACTTATCGCTTTACATTAATTTGATATCAAAATTACTTGATTTAGCATTAAATGACCCGAAAGGTGTTGATATGCCGTAAAACAAAACAACCAACTATTCCAATATGTTCATATCAATGTATCTATCTCTCAGTGTCAGATAATCACGGAGAATATATATATATACCAACCCCTCCGCACGAGCAGGATGTGACACAAGGTCAGTTTCTTAAGCGAAGTTTAACAGGTTTAAATTCAGAGTTTTCGTTCTCCTAGACTGGTTATCTAGTCATGGTTAAAGAGCCCAGTCTGTCCTGTTATTTGCCTATAGCTGGAGGGAGAATTGGATGCATACCTTTCCCAAGGGTATTAGCGTCATGTCAAATGCAAACAGCTTCGTCCAAGAATTGAACTCGGGTCGACGAATCCATTTCCTATTATTCTCATCTATGCGCCTTCATAAATATATATATATATATATATATATATATATATATATAAGTTAAGAGAAAGGAAATGAATCCGACGGTATGAGTATAGATAAAAGGATATGAAAACAACACAATATGCTGTTAAAGTGAAAAGATTTTATATCTTATTCATAGCTAATATTTAACAATATTTCGATTTATAAAAATCATCTTCAGAGATTGTTTATACTCCAGACTTATCAATAGCGGAGACGAAAATAATATGAATTCAAAACGAAAACATTGATGTTGCAAAAAAGTTATGCGGTAGTTTCAAATATAAGCACATCCGCCAACGCTTTTCTCGGTCAGCGACATTCATGTATCTCTTATTGTAACAGTTTTTGAAAAAAGAAGACATATTCCAAACTCGATGATAGACAATTTCTCTTTTTCAAACATGATGAGTATTAATATATATATATATATATATATATATATATATATATATAGATAGATAGATAGATAGATAGATAGATAGATAGATAGATAGATAGCATTAAATAAGGTGAGAAATATTCATTTATGTAGCTATTAGTTTCTTTGACCGTGGATAAATCCGAACTTAAATACCCTCCCCGTATCAGAGTGGAATTGGAAGTAATAACAATGAGGGGAGCGTCACGCCTAGAGGTAGTTTAGTGCCATACACAGAACACAACCTTTTCTAATGTAGAAAACTCGCAAGTACTAAAATAATAATAGAACCACGAAACCATATACAATGCTTTGATGTGTACGTGAAACTCATAGTCTAGGTTTGTAAAAAATAACAAAAATATTTTGACACGTCCTAGCGATACAACATGGGGTTTATTTTGTATTATTTGCATTATTCGGACTATTGTCCTCATCTTTATTGTTATATACACAACCTTTAGACCGATTTTCTCTCCGGCCTACTTCGGTCGAAAGTTTGTGTATATATATTTACCAACCCCTCTGCACGAGCAGGATGTGACACAAGGTCAATTTCTTAAGCGGATTTTAACAGGTTTGAATTCAGAGTTTTACTTCTCCTAGACCGGTTGCCTAACCAAGATTAAAGGGCCCAGACTGCCCTACTATTTACCCATAGCTGGAGGGAGAGTAGGATTCATACCTTTCCCAAGGGTATTAGCGCTAAGTGAAATGCAATTATCACGTCCAGGATTTGAACTCCATTTCCCATGACTTTAACCATTACACCACGCAATTCCTACAGAAAATTTGTGTATATAACAATATACAATAAGATGAGGACAACAGTCCGAATAATGCAAATAATACAAAATAAACTCGTGTTGTATCGTTAGAATGTGTCAAAAATATTTTTGNTTTATTTCCTACAGAACTTTGTGTATATAACAATAAAGATGAGGTCAAACAGTCCCAAAAATCTAAATAATACAAATTATGAAGACCTATCTAAAAAAATAAGACAAATAAGTTTCTGTATATAAGTTGTGTTATATAACAATAAAGATGAGGTCAACAGTCCCAAAAAATTAATAATACAAATTATCAAACTCATCTAAAAAATTCAGAACAAATAAGTTTCTGTTATATAAGTTTGTGTATATAACAATAAAGATGAGTGCAACAGTCCCTAAAATCTAAATAATACAAAATTATGAAGCCTCATCTTAAAAAAATTAAAGACAAATAAGTTTCTGTATATAAGTTGTGTATATAACAATAAAGATGAGGTCAACAGTCCCAAAAATCTAAATAATACAAATTTGAAGCCTCATCTAAAAAATTCAGGACAAATAAGTTTCTGTATATAAGTTGTATGTATATAAACAATAAAGATTGAGGTCAAACAGTCCAAAAAATCTTAAATATACATAATTATGACTATCTACAAATTAAGAAAAAAGTTTCTGTATATAAGTTGTGTATAGAACAATAAAGATTGAGGACAACAGTCCCAAAAATCTAAATTGATACAAAATTATCAAGCGTCATCAAAAAATTCAAAAAATAAGGTTCTTGTTGTTACGGCCGTTTCCTACAGTGGAGATATACACCGTGCTCCACTATAATAGGAGGACACGAGTGAAGAAGTGTGTACTGTTACCGTACTGTTTACTGTTATAGCGCAAGCTAGCGCCTTCTTGTACCTTATTGTAAATACACTTGTCTCTTTTACCCTACCTCGACTTGACTTCTTTTTTTACTGTTGAACTACATCACAAACACTGTATATTAGAGTGTGTGTATATAACAATAAAGATGAGGACAAAAGTCCCAAAATCTAAATAATACAAATTATCAAGCCTCATTTTAAAAAATTGCAAACAAATAAGTTTCTGTATATAAGTTGTGTATAAACAATAAGATGAGGACAACAGTCGAATAATCACAAATCCTATTGAAATTATCAAGCCTCATCTCAAAATTCAGCACAATCACGGAGTATATGTTCGGTACAGTCATGAATTCGGCTTTTATATTTTTTTCATTTTAAGGCCACCCTGAAATCCCAATGTCTGAAAGGTGGTGGAAAGTACTCGCCACAATATGGACACAGCATTAACTAAGTGAGAAATATTTATTTACGTAGCTATTAGTTCCTTGACGTGGATAAATCCGAACTTCAAATACCCTCTGCGGCGATGGCCGACACGGGGCGCCAGTTTTTCGCCCCCGCTTCGAGCTTCAAGGATCGCCAGACAATTTTTTCCACGTCGAATAGTTTATTGATGTCTTCTTGCATTGGACAGCAAACATGCCGGGCGGAAGTCGTGACGGGCGTTCTAACACCGACATCATGGCGGGTGCCTGGAGGCTGTAATGCAAGCTAATGGTTAGAACACTTGATTAGAATGGGGTTATCTCCCTTGTTGGTTTAACTGGCTGCAAGCAAGTTTTTTTTGGGTCTGTAGAGAAAAGGGAAAAAAGTTATTTGATAGATAGATAGATTAGATAGATAGAGTGTCAACACAATGATATAGATAGATATAAAAAATGAGATAGATGATAGATAGAATAGATAGATATGTAAACTGACTGGGATAAGATAGATAGATAGATAGATAAGATATGAAATGACTGGGATAGATATAGATAGATAGATAGATGTCAACACAATGGTAGATAGATAGAAGATATAGATATGAAAAAATGAGATTAGATAGAATAGATAGATAGATAGATATGAATTGACTGAGATAGATAGATAGATAGATAGATATGAACTGAATGCAATAGATAGATAGATAGATAGAATGATATGAAATGACTTGGGTAGATAGATAGATAGATAAGATGTCAACACAATGAGATAGATAGATAGATATAGATAGATAAGATAGATATAAAAATGAGATAGATAGATAGATAGATAATATGAAATGACTGAGATAGATAGATAGATAGATAGATAGATAGATATGAAACTGAATGCAATAGATAGATAAATAGATAGATAGGATAGGATAGATAGATTATGAAATGACTGAAGATAGAATAGATAGATAGATAGAAGATAGATAGATAGAATGTGAAGTTACATTAGGGAAAATATTTTAAATAAAAAAAAAGAACACTGACGACCGTACGTATAGTCAGACAGACCAGAGACAGGACAGAGAGACAGAGAGACAGAGAGAGACAGACAGACAGACTTGAAAGAGAGAGAGAGGAGAAATTGAAAAATCGTGGGAACTAGAATTATACAAACTCAAAATCATTAGATAGATGGATAGATAGACTGACAGGACAGAACCGAGACAGAGACAAGACAGAGAGAGAGAGAGAGCAGAGAGACGAGGATAGAAAAGAACAAGAAAAGAAAAAAAGAAAAAATGAACGACAGAAAAGAGAATGAAAAAAAAAAGGAAGGAAGGGGAAAAAATGGACGATTAAGTGTACGACAATATGGCTGACTTCTGGTGCAGCTCTGCGAAGATAAAGTTCGCACCATTTAAAATGATTTTGGGAAATGAATTTGCAATGATGGTGATAGGTGTCGGCGGGGAAAAGTATGAGGGGGAGGGGTGGTACTGTTTGAACTTCATGACGCAGAGATGAGGGACGCAATATATGTCGTTTTGTAGTCGATGTACCAATGATATATTATTTGTTTGTTTGTTTAACTCTCTAGGCAAAGCATTTAGATACAAAAAAAATATATAAGATGCTCAGGACTGATATAGAATGAGGAAAAAGATGATAGAGTCCATTTACTAGATGACTTCATTCATCATAAACTTATATATATATATAGTACTAGCAAATATATGCACCCTCCGGGTGCAAGTATTTTAAGTTTTAATGTAAGTAACAATATTGTATTAAATTAGAAGGCTAATGAAACTAAATAAGAACCACAGATATAAAAAGATTTGAAACGAGGAGTAATATAATAAGAGTTTGAAACAGAGGGAGGTATAATACAAAATGGAACAACTGGGAAACTTAACTCTTCCATCACTCTGGTGTTTCATTGTTATTTTTTCTGAATTTTATAGTATTTACTTAAAAGAGGTAAGTAAAAGAATAAAAATGACATTGATTTTTTCTTGTTAATGGATTTCATTTTAAGGATTCATTGAAGAGATTTTGCTTATATTCATTAAAATAAAATCAAACAGTTAGAAATCAATCAACGTAAGCACATATTTATTAAAATCAACATTTCTAATATCAATATGCAAATTTAACCTTTCCGTTCAAACTGTGTTAAAGCCGTGTTTTGTTGTTATATAAAATATAATGCATGGTTGTTGTTTGTATGTGATATGGTCAACAGTAAATAATAATGTTAAAACACAAATTTTATTAATAATTTGAGGTTTAGATATAAAATATAAATCATTGAGAATGTTGATGTTCAAAATAACTAAGATGAATATGTGACTTGAGTAGTATATAGTTTCGGTACAGACAGAAAAACAGACAATCTCCATTATATAAGATATTAATATATTATTATATATAATATATTATATATATATATATATATACTTAGTGTGAGATGGTCACTGTTTCAGCTTTTGCTGGAATGGTGACCAAAAGGCGTATTATTTGGTATTAGGAAGTTTTGGCTCAATATGAAAATAAGAGTGTTATATAAATTAATAAGATAAATATAAAGGATACATATCTATTTATTTGGTGACAAAGGAACAATTCACGACCATTTTGGTTTCATGCGATGCAATCATCAGGTGAAGATGTTACAAATGAAACATTTGAAACATTCTTCACCTGATGATTGCCTTGCATGAAACCAATATGGTTGTGATTGTTCCTTTGCACCCAATAAATAGATATGTAAAACCTTTATACTATTTATCTTATATATTATATTATGTATATTATATTATATACTATATAATATATATATATATATATTATTATATATAGTATATAATATTATATATTTCCTCAACTAACATATTACGCTACAAAATATTGCATAATTAGTACGTTATTTGCTTCACACCTAAGCTCAAACCCGGTATAAGTATCTCCTTACAACGGATACAAATACTAACATTCACCTCAATATATATATAATATATATATATATATATTATATATTATATATATATATAAGTGTATTTAGCAGCATTTTTCTTTTATAACAGGTTTCGTTGAATTGAACAGACAATTCCTGTCTGAAAAGTCTTTCCGTTGATCCGTTTCTAATCTTCGGGCCATCCTTCTGGTTGTCAGGGTGGAACTGGTATACCAGTTAACCGAGATGTTTCAACACTAGCGCTTTCCGCAATACACTTTGCCATCCTCAGGTGGAAACGATGGAATGTTTGCATGTCTCGTTTTTAACGAGAACGAGTAGAAGCAAGGAATTAGTGGGAGGTAATATGCGTGGAGTGGGAGGTTTTTGGAATGGTAGTAGTGAGACATGAAAACTATTCCATCGTTCCCACCTGAGGATGGCCAAAGGGTATTGCCGAAAGCGCTAGTGACGAAACATGGTGGACTGTTATACCAGTTCCACCCTGACACCATAAGGATGGCCCGAATATTAGAACGGATCAACGAAAGACTTGTCAGACAGGAATTGTCTGTTCAATTCAACGAAACCTGTATAAAAGAAAAAATGCTGCCTAAATACACTATATATATATATTATATATTATATATTATATATATATATATATTTGAGGTGAATGTTAGTATTCGTATCCGTTGTAGGAGATACTTATACCGGTTTGGGCTTAAGGTGTGAAGCATTAATGTACTTTATTATGCTATATTGTCAGCGTATATGTTAGTTTAAGGAATAAATATATATTTATATTATATATATAAGATTTATCCAAAACTTGGTGTAAGGTGATGATTCTATATGTGATTTCAAGATCCACTGTACTAAATATGATGATCCAGTATGTATAAATAACAGTTGAATCTTTAAATCACAAAGAGAGCTAATGTATAATAACCTTTTAGATTATATACAGAGCAATATTATCAATAAAGGAAGACACACAATACGAGTAATCCCATAATAATTTATTTCGACAAAAAATTGGGCCCATATAAATCTAAGTTGATTTAAAACCGGCCTCCCACAAATTTTCGCCTCATCAGATGGGTCTCAATTCACTTATGAACAAGCATTATATATATAGGAATGCCAAAAACCGCAGCATTCGTCACAAGATCACTACTACTATCACGGTCAGTCGAAGGGACGTAGCAGTCCCGAAATTTACCCGGCTAAATAAATGAAACTCAAAACAAACCAACGAGTCTTCAGATATTTATTCCTCAACTAACATATTCAGCTAACAATAATTAGCATAATAAGTACGTTAATCTTCACACCTAAGCTCAAAGCGGTATAAGTATCTCCTCCAACGGATACAAATACTAACATTCACCACAAATATATAATATATATAATATATAGTATATATAATATCTGAAGACTCTGTGGTTTTGTTTGAGTTTCATTTATTTATTTATATATAGATTTCATTTATTTATTTTTATATTAATTTCATTTATTTATTTATATATAATATAATAAGATAAAATATATAAAGGTTTTACATATCTATTTATTAGGTGACAAAGGACATTCACGACCATATGGTTTCATGCGATGCAATCATCAGGTGAAGATGTTTCAAATGAACATTTGAACATCTTCACCTGATGATTGCATCGTATGAACCAAAGTAGGTTGTGAATGTTCCTTTGTCACCTAATAAATAGATATGTAAAACCTTTAATAATTTATCTTATTATATTATATAACAGCTCTATTTTATATTGAGCACTCTACCAATAATACTGCCTTTGGTACACCATTCCAGCAAAAGCTGAAACAGTGACCATCTCCACTATAGTATATTAATATATATATATATATATATATATATATATATATATTCCTCAACTAACATATTACGCTACAATATAGCATAATAAGTACGTTAATAACACCTAACCCCAAACCTGGTATAAGTATCTCCTACAACGGATACAAATACTAACATTCACCTCAGAATATATTATACGCACCAGAAGCATACGGAGACGCAAAATTCACAACAATATAATATATATATATATATATATATATATATTGAAGTGTACAAACAATCTGTTTGAGAATGGTGATAGCCGACAATTTGGAGAGAATATGTGCCTAATTGAAGTCATACCTAATTTGAAAATTAATATTATTAATTAAATGAATTAGGAGGTGCATATCGGTTTAATGTAACGCGTAAACAAATCGCTAAAAAAGTCAATCCCGTATGTACATTTCAGGTCCATTATGCCTCATCAGCAGTTTAGACAGGGCAGTGCTTAGTGCGTGCTTCGAACCCTATCTGCCAGCTGACAGGCGGGACTCTAACCATTACACCAGCTGGCGCCCCCCAGTTTTTCTCGTTTATTTCAAACTGATATAATATATCGCACTTTTTGTTGACTTACAGCACGACAGTTGAAGTATACAAACAATCTGTTTGAGATGGCGATAGCCGACAATTTTTGGGAGATTATGTGCTTAATTGAAGTTATACCTAATTTGAAAATTTAATTAGTTATGATTAAATGAATTAGGCGTGCATATATATATAATATATATAAAAATGGACTCTCTCGTCGATTTTGAGTGTTCATCCAATGAATAACCAACACAGTGATTTGTTTATAGTGGTGAAGGCTTGTGTTGGACCATTCCACACTTTTTGGCACAGTTGATAGGAAAAAAATTGGTGCATTACAGGAATGCCACGACCCATCAACGACTGACCTCAGGAATTTTGAATTCAGAATTTTCCCTCTCCTAGACTGGTTACCTACCCAAGGTTAAAGAGCCCAGTCGCCTACTATTTACACCATAGCTGGAGGGAGAATATATGGATTCATTACCTTTCCCAAGAAGGTATTAGTGCTATAATATTATATATATATATATATTATATATATGCGTGTGTATGTATGTGTGTGAGGGAGAAAAAAGAGAGAGAGAGACAGAGAGAGAGTGTGTGTGTGTGTGTGCGTGTGTGTGTGTGTGTGTGTGGTGAGAAAGAACTACACTCTTCCTAAATATGATTGATTCTACTGCGCCCAACGATAGAGTGAGATTTTGATGTAGGGGAACCTTTGAATAATTCTGATGACAAAAGTTATCCACTGATAATAAAATCAGAAGAATGTTTTTGATCATTTCGGATGCATTGTGGGTATTTTTGTTTGTTGTGATTAAAAGCAGGAAATCATTTTTATACATCACGTACCATTTTTTCAAGACACGTGTATTTGTGGAGTTGGGGGTTTTTAGGGGGGGGTAGGTTTATGTTATTTGGTTTTCGTCTAAATTACGCAAGACGACACACCATGAATGTTTGGTCAAAAATTGTTTGTGATTTTTTTCTTTTATTTATTTTTCAGATTTATTAATGAAAAAGTCAAAACAATTTTTCTCATCACGCCACGTTTTACGTTAGAAAACACGTTTTTCTGGCTTTTCAATTTTGCTTTTCGTCTAATGTTGCATTCTTCACAAAGATAGGATTGATTTCAGTGACGATGATTGAAGTTAGTACTTACTGATATTAAAAGGCGTCCCACTCTGTGTAATCGTTAGCAAGCTAGTCTAGCAGATCCATTGCTACTGAATAGCAAGTTCAGCCTTCTTTTAAAACTCAATATCTCTCTCTCTCTCTCTCTCCTCTGTCTCTGCTCTTTCTTTCTTTTTTCTTTCTTTCTTATCTTCTATGATTCATCTCTTTCTTTCTTCTTTTTCCATTCTCTCTCTCGCTCTCTCTCTCTCTCTTCTCTCCTCTCTCTGTATATATATATAATATATAATTATATATATATAGATTGAAGTTAGTACTTACTGATATAAAAAGGGCGTCCCACTCTGTGCAATGGTTAGAAAGCTAGTCTAAGCAGATCCATTGCTACTGAATAGCAGTTCAGCCTTCTCTTTAAAGCTCATCTCTCCTCTCTCTCTCTCTCTCTCTCTCCTCTCTCTCTCTCTCTCTTCTCTCTCTCCTATCAATTGTCTCTTTCTTTCACTCTTTCGTGTTTTCTTTCTTCTTATCTTCTATGTTTCATCTTTTCTCTCTTCTCTTTTCTCCTCTTCTCTCTCTCCTTCTCTCTCTCTCTCTCTTCTCTCTCTCTTCTCTCTTGTCCGTCTGCCCGTCTGTCTGCCGTCTCTTTCCTTCTCCCCTCTCTCGTCTCTTTTCTACCATATCTCTCTCTCTCTCTCTCTCTCTCTCTCTCTCTCTTCTCTCTCTCTCTGTCTGCTGTCCGTCTGTCTGATCTCTCTTTCCTCTCCCCCTCTCTCTCTTTTCTACCATTTCTCTCTCTCTCCGCTCTCTCTCTCTCTCTCTCTCTCTCTCTCTCTCTCTCCCGTCCGTCTGTCTGTCTGTCTCTTTTCTTCTTACCCTCTCTCTCCTCTCTCTCTTTTTCTACCATCTCTCTCTCTCGTTCTTCTCTCTCTCTCTCCTCTCTCTTCCCCGTCCGTCTGGTCTGTCTGTCTTGGTCTGTCTGCTCTCTTTCTTCTCTCCCCCGCTTCACTCTCTCTCTCTCTCTCTCCCTTCTCTTTACCATCTCTCTCCTCTGTCTCTCTTCTTTTCTACCAGTCTCTCTCTTCACACACACACACACACACACACACATATACACACACACACATACACGCACCTTAATATCAAAATTATAACATATTACCAATGAGACAATACCGTTTTGTTTACTATCTCCAAAGCCATTATTCCTCTACACGTACTAATCTATTTTCTTTAACTTTAAAATTTCATTAGCCCATATCCCTTCCGCCCACAAACCACCATTGACCTAACCTAACGGTATTAAAATCAAAACTCCAGCCATCAGGAGCATCTGTCTTCCTTTTGGGGTCCAGCAGTGCATACATTCACCAAAACATAATCATTGTTTTACTCTAAAACTCATTACACAAAGACGTTCCATCTCGCCCGACACGGAGTATGACTCGCACGGTAAGAGGCAGTCAGCTGGAAAATTGAGACGAGAATAATTAAAAATGACAAATGGTCCGAGCCAATTGAACATCGTGTATGTATATACGTGTGCGTGTGTTCGTATGTGGTGGTCAGATTTCAATATATATATATATATAAATATATATATATATATATATATATTATATATATAGTAATAATGTGTGTGTGTGTTGTGTGGTGTGTGTGAGGTAAAAGAAAAGTGAACAAAAATATGACTCAAACAAGTCCAAGTAGAGAGAAATATTTCGCCTTCTGACGCGAGAACATCATCAGTCAGACTGAGGATGGTCTTCGGTCAGAAGGGCGGAAATATTTCTCTCCTACTTGGACTTGTTTGAGTCATTATTTTTGTTCACTTTTCTTTTTACCTCACCTCATACTGTTGGATTTTACTCCAACCTCCTATCTTCTATATATAATATATAGTATATTTATATATATATATAAAGTAAAAGTCATCGGGTGGCCTAAAGTCGGTATCAGCCAGTCAGCAAGGGAGTCTATCCCCTTTTCAATAGCGTTAGACCAAGGAGATTGTTTAGGCGTCTGAGGTGGGTACCACACCTATATATAATATGAAATTTAACATTTTAAGAAAAACAAATGATGTTAATAGTTTGCTGACAGAATCTGTTCGACCTTTTTAAATAGACGGTCTTCATCAAGAGCAAACATATGAAGGAAAGACGGAATAAATAACCGTTAGAAGACAAAGTACCAGACGAACGCTAATGTTCGATGCTGGAATTTTTAAAAAAATGCGTATTCTGTGTAAAAAATAAAATAAATTTTATTTTTAAAAAAAATCAGAAGCATTATAATCCATATTAAAAACTCAAAGGTTTGATGTAAAAATATATAAAACATATATAAAAGTAATCAAAAATGTTCATGATGTATTCCAGCTACAAAAAGTAAGTTAAAAATCCACATCACAATTGAAGAAAGATGGAAACTTCAAGAATTGTATTTTCGTCTCCACTATTGAAAGTCTCGGAGTATAACAAAGTCTGAGATGGTTTTTATAAATCGAATATTGCTCAATATTTAGCTATGAATATCATATAAAATGTTTTCACTTTAACAGACATAATGTGTGTTTTTATTCTTTGATCTATACTCATATACCGTCGGATTTCATTTCCAACAGTCTGTATGATATTCTACCCCCCCCCCCCACCCAAAAAAAAAACGGGGGAGGGGGCGATCCTTTGCTGGGATTACACTTGTTTCAAGTTCATTTTCTATAAGAGAGGATCGAATTATTGCGGAGTACATGCGTTTTGTAAGTGCCTTCAAGTAAAAATTTTAATATATATATATACATACATAAATAGTAATTATATATATTATATATATGGGTGTGTTGTGTG
>CM042181.1:41349217-41356717 GCA_023376005.1 Doryteuthis pealeii | reverse complement strand
ATATATATATATATATATATATATATATATATTTATTGTCAATTTGATTAAGGTAACCAGTAAATAGGAATCAACACGTTGGCTGTTCTATAATAAAAATCACTACCGCTTCAATCGTATTTGCTATTGCCAAAGGGAGACATTTTGACCTGTAAAGCGTCTAATCGTTTCGGAAACCTTTTCCCTTCGACATTAATATTATCATAGTGACTCTAATATAAAGCTTAGCGTTCTCTTTATTGCCACTTGCGGCCGTGACGGCGTAAGACCGATTATGAGTTGACCAATATGGCCGGCTGTTATCACCAGATGTTGCCGACCGATCATATCTATTTTTTTTTTGTTAACAAAGCATGCAAATATTATTCGGACGAGAAATTAGTCAACCTTGTTGAATAACGGATTGATAATCGATAAAAGTAACCGGCGAAAAACGATTGGCGTACAATTTGATACAGCCGGTGTTATCGTCTGCTTTTTCACCGTTTTCGTTCGTTTTTAGAAAGGATAAAACAAGAGACAAAATGGCGTCGTATAGTTTAGGCGGGAAAAAAAGGTTTGGGCGTATTTAGAGGTTTTAAATGGTGGAGAGAAAGAGGAAATGATGTGTTTATGTGTGCGTGTGAGTGAGAGAGAGGGGTAGAGAGGGGAGAGAGGGAGAGAGAGAGGGGGGGAGAGGGGGAGAAAAAATGAAGGAATTTTGGTGCATTTATAGGTTTTAAAAAAAAGGAAATTGTGTAAGTGTGCATGTGTGTGTGCATGTGTGTGTGTGTGTGTGGTGTGTGTGTGACAGAGTGTGTATGTGTGTGTGTGTGTTAGTTTTTGTGTATTTACAGGTTTTAAAAGATGAAGAGAAAGAGGAAATTAAGTGTGTATGTGTGTGTGTGTGTGTGTATGTGTGTGTGTGTGTGAGAGAGAGAGAGGGAAGAGAGAGAGAGAGAGAGAGAGAGAGAGAGAGAGAGGGGGGGGGGACGAAAATGAAGGAATTTTGGTGCATTTACAGGTTTTAAAGTGTGGAGAGAAAAAGAAATGAAGGAGATAGATATATAGATGAGAGAGAGAGAGAGAGAGAGAGAGAGAGAGAGAGAGAGAGAGAGAGAGAGAGAGAGAGGGGGTAGAGAGAGAGAGAGTGGGAGAGAGAGAGATTGAGAGAGAGACACACCACACACACGTATATATATATATATATATATATATATATATATATATATATATATATATATATATATATGATGAGTAGTATCCAAAACTTGGTAGTAAGGGATGATTCCATATGTGATTTCTAAGATACACTGTATTATTATTGTATGATCCAGTATGTATAAATACAGTGAATCTTTAAATCACTACAAAGAGCTCAATGTATAATAAACTTTTTAGATTATACACAGAGCAATATTTTTTTTATATATCTAATTTTTTTAATACATTTCTTTATATATTTTTATATTTTATATTTTATAACTTATTTTTTTTGTTTTACCCTAACTCTATACTTTTGCAGACTCATTCAATAGTTTAATTCATAGTTTAATTTTGTCTGACTACCATCCCCCTAAGAAACCAGGCCTTGAAGAGTATCCTTTTTTCTCATTTGACTTCCTGTCGCCATGGTGACAGTCTTACATTGTAAAATTTAAAAAAATTAAAAAATTTTTTTTGAGAAGTAAATTTTTTAGTTATTCAATTCTAATTATCTTGTTCTACCATCTGATGAGACGAAATTTTGGTGAGCTATATTAAATCAACTTAGATTTATAAAGGCCCTAATTTTGGTCGAAATAAATTTATTATGGAATTACGGTGTTGAGTTTTTCCTTCCTTTCTAAGATATATATATATATATATATATATATATATATATATATATATATATATATATATATGGCAATAGGTAAAAGGTTTGTTGATGTTATGAATGATTCTGAGAAGGCCTTTTTTTTTTCTGTCGTTAATTGTTTTATTTTCATAGTTTCTTCCGGACATACATACATATATACATACATATATACATACAATTGCTCCATGATATATAGATAGATAGATAGACAGATAACCAACAATGTTTGACATGCCTTCAAACACTAACCAACCAAACAGTAATCTTATTTCTGTGTGTTTATTTATTTATTTCCCTGTCTGTGATTCAGTTACGATTAAGAAAAAAAACCCATCATTCCTTTCGTTCTATTTCTTTTTCAACTGGTTTAAATGTATTTTAGTCCCCCGGTGCGTTGCGTTCTCATCTCACCAACAGGACTGATGCTGTGTCACGATGTAATTTATTACACGGACACTGCTGATAACGTACTTAAAAAAGTCTTTTGAATAAAAATGTTCTCGGTTTGTTAGTAGAGAACTGCAGGGGTTCAATCCCGTCTAACAGTTACCATTTTTTATTGTTGGCATTCTTTTTGCTTTTTTTAAAGGGTTTTTCTGTGCAACGGTACCAATAATGCCAGATCAATATAGTTATTACCGATTGGACAGACCAACTGGAGATAGTCTAAATCGAAAACGTATTTTTTCAGTATCAATTTGGTAAGTTCAAAAGTTAGAAAAAAGGTTCCGTAATACCTCATTAATAGGGAGAAAGATGTGGTCCGTAAAAGCCGATAGTCCGGTAGAACGAGGTATTGTTTTTTCTTCCATTTTTTCTATTGAATATCGCTAAAAATTCTTTCTTTCTTTCTTTCGAGTTTTCTGGCCACCTTTTTAATATTTGGGTGGAATTCATGGATAAGTCTACCAAAGTTCAAGTCCCGAGTACTTTCGGCACTTCGAAGTCCCATCATCAGGGGTGATGTGTTTCAGTTTAAAAAAAAATTATATTAATGTGGAGGCTGGAAGGAGAAGAATTGATGAGAAAGGTGTTATAGGCATTTTAAAATGTGTGTACTGATGATGGCACTTCGAAGTGCCGAAAGTACTCGGGACCTGAACTTTGGTGGACTTATCCACGAATTCCACCCAAATATTAAAAAGTTGGCCAGAAAACTCGAAAAGATCAAAAATAAAATGGTTAAACAGGAGATGTGTGTCTTGTTTAATTCTACATGTATAAATGAAAGAATGCTGCCCAAATACACACACACACACACACACACACACACACACACACACACACACACATATATATATATATATTTAGTAAATGAAGAAAAACTCTAAACTTGCTTCATTACAATAATTTATTTCAACCGTATTAATACGGCATCTTCAGGTAATCACAAGAACGTGACTCTTACGTAATGTTCGTATTAATACGGTTGAAATAAATTATTGTAATGAAGCAAGTTTAGAGTTTTTCTTCATTTACTAAATATCTTGCTCTGTCCTTTTACTCACTGGTATTAGGTACATTGAGCTCTCCTTATGGTCTACCTGCATCAGCTTGGTTAAACCACACATGGAAAGACCCTAACTACGGGAAAAACTATATATATATATATATATATATATATTATATATATATATATATATATATATTCCCAAGGAAGCTACAATTGGTTGTAATTCTCCCGAATTTTCCAAAGACAAGTCTCCTTGTTCTGCTTCTTCTGCTTAGAAGAAAACCTATTTTCCCCTTAATATCTTCTTTCATTCGATATTGTTTTCCAATAATGATATCCATTGATAATAGTCTACACATCTCTGTATATAATTCCTGAATTATGGTGCATTGAGCTCTCTCAAACCAAATTTAATATTCCATTGTTAAAAAAGTTATCTGGTGAGTCATTGTATATAATATATATATATATATATTATTATATATTATATATAATATATATATATAATATAGCATAATCTTTAAAAATAACTGCCGTCCCTCAAAATAACCCCACCATCAGAACCTTTCCTCTCATAATCCCTCAAATGACTCATCAAACCCACTGCAGATCCATAAAGTTTGATGCAAATATGACAAAGGGAGGACGTCCTTCCCGTTGTATCAGATGGATCAGATGATAACAATTTATGCTTATGTACAACTATATGAAGCTGATTTACAGACTTTGTTCGATTGCACAAGACACATTGTTTGTTCCTGGAGTTTGCATGAATTGTCCTTGATGAGATTTCCTATGAGACTTAATAAAGTTGAAACAGACTGTACGATGTTCTAGCATCGCATAATCGTTTGACAAATTCACTTGTCATGGTTATTTTCTATAATTATCGAATTTTATACGATATACGCATTGTAATTGCCTTCAAGCAAAAATATAAATAATAATATATACTTTATCAACAATGCTTCTAAAAAAACATCCAAAAAATATATATATATATATATATATATATATATATATATATATATATATATATACGTGTGATCACCTTTGTAATATAAATAGTTGTAAAATCAACTATAGTGATCAGCAATGTTCTGTTCTATACAGGGCCAGGACAAACCACCACCTTAATGTCTTCGAGGCAGTCACCTTTTTTTTACTGCCCATAAATATATATATATATATATATACACACAAAACTATTTCATTTTTTAAATAGTATATATTTATACACCCCAAAACACTATTAGATTTCACGGGGCCGGGTTAGCTCAGTCGGTAGAGCGTTCGGCTAGAAACCACAAGGTTCCTAGTTCGATACCGGTCCCCGCCAACTCAGCGTATGAGTAGCACAGGGATCTGTGCGGTAAAGTAAGGAGCTGATGGAAGGTGTGGCGCTCCACCTCAGATGCTAAAAACAATCTCTCTTGGTCTAGCGCTATTGAAAAGGGGATAGACTCCCTCGCTGACTGGCTGATACCGACTTTAGGCCGCCCCGTTGACTTTTTAAAAATATATATATATTTACTGAGATATCGGCGGGGCTTAGAATAAGCTGACTGTAAGAGGGGTAAGATTCTCGCCCCTATCTGAGAGTGAAGCTACAGTCCTTGAGATCTTTGAAGTGTGGAGTGCCCGTTTATTGCTCTTACTCCCGAGACCACTCTGACTCGGAGTGGTATGTATTTACCAACCCCTCCACCCGAGCTGGATGCCATTTAAGGTCAATTTATAAGCAGTTTACCAAGTTTGAATTCAGTTTTTTTTCTCTTGGATATATTGTTTTTTTTACTGCCCGTCCTTGTGTAGACAAAGACACTTAACACACTCTCTGGTAATTTTTGCGGGGGACGTGACAACTGAAGTGGGGGTAACGTGAAGGTATAATATACATTTTTTTCTTTCCTTCATGTTGCCCAATATTTACATGGTCTTATTCCCCTCTTTTGATTTGCACAAGTTTGCAAAAAGGATTATGTTTTTTTTAATATGCATGCGACACGTGTTTCTGATCTGTTGTCTTCTTCAGGCATTGAATTATTATTTTGGCAGAATATGTCTGATATTTGATAGGTTGTGTGTGTTTTTGTAACTTACTTTTTGATTATAATGGTTGTGTAATAACTAATAAATAATATATATATATATATATATATATATATATATATATATATATATGAAAATGAGGAAAGAAAAGAAATGTAGATGGATAAAATGAATTTAATCGATATCACATTAATCGATATCACTTACACATGTGTTTCGGTACTGACCGAAACACATGTGTAAGTGATATCGATTAATGTGATATCGATTAAATTCATTTTATCCATCTACATTTCTTTTCTTTCCTCATTTTTCCTCATATTGTCGGATTCAATTCCTTTTCCATTTTCATATGTATTTCCCATTGAAGTCGGATGTCGGGGATTTATTACCAACTCAACCTCGGCATTTTTGTCTAAACTTGGACTTTCTCTACCAGACAAGAGGAAATACTTAAGAAAGATTCAGGAGAAAGCTCTAACCGCATCAGCGTGGATATGGCAGTCCTATATTGTGACATCAAACCGACAAAGTCTGGAAGTATCGTAAGATACGGCTGGGGTGCTCTGGGATAATGGTAATGATGGTTCGACCCCGAAACCATGGCTGAACCCAGAGTCATCATCTGATGAAGGCTTTGTTGGTTGCAATGCTACTGTGTAAATAGCAGTCATTGTATGAAGATTATATATATATATATATATATATATATATATATATATATATAAAATGTTTTTTTTAAAATTTGGGCGTTATTACGAAGCATTAAAAATGTATAAATGAATGAAATCGATATTATGGAGTATTGGATTCACCTATTTTTTTATTATTATTTTTTTGTCATAAATTTTCAGGTTCGTTAGATACTCTTTATCAAATGAATGTTATTCCTGTTTAACGGCTTTTTTGTCTCTGTTGTTATCGACAGCGGCAGCGTCTGTGAAGTATTTATAATAACCGAGAATTCCGATGTCTGCGTTCAATCCCTTCACGTGTGTTTGTAATTTTAGTATCCATTTAGTTTCTGATTGTTTTCTAGATTGCGTTGTTGGAAATGCGTGTTCTATTAAAATGCATTTGAGGTGTGTAAGGTTGTGTGATAAGGTGTTAAAATGAAGTGCTATTGTACTATGGGGGATTTGAGATTTATAGTGGATTTGTGGTTATTTAGTCTTAGTCTAAAGGGTGTTGATGTTTCTCCCACACATCCGCTATTTCTGCATTGTGTGCAATATATATAATATATGATGTTAGCGCTATCGCATATTAGGTGTGGCGGATGGATTGTTATGTTTGTGTAGGGTATTTTTATTTCGGTTTCCGTATGTATGTGGCTGCAAATTTCGCATCTAGGCTTGTTGCATCTTTTATTACCTTTCCGTACGGTGTTATGTAAATTTTTTCTGGATGCAGTGAGGATGTTACGTAGGTTGGGTGGTTGTTTTTTGCGTTGATGGGCGGGGTTTTGAAGATGGACTTTGTTGTGGGGTCGGTTTGTAGGGTTTTATATTGTTCAGTGAGTAGCTTAGTCAGTTTGTGCATATGTCGACCGTGGTGAAATACCATAGGGATTCGGTCATTAGTTTGGTGTGGTTTGTATAAGAGTAGTTCTTGTCTATTAAGAGATGATGCTTTGTCGAATGCTTTTTTTATTATTATTATTATTAATATATATATATATATATATATATATATATATATATATATATATATATATGCACAAGGAAGCTACAATTGGTTGTAATACTCCCGAATTTTCCAAAGACAAGTCTCCTTGTTCTGCTTGTTCTGCTAAGAAGAAAACCTATTTTTTTCTTTCTTATTATCTTTTTTCATTTGATATTGTTTCCCAATAATGATATCCATTGATAAGTGTCTACGAACTTACATATGCATGCGACACGTGTTTCTGATCCGTTGTATTCTTCAGGCATTGAATTATTATTTTGGCAGAATATGTCCGATATTTGTTAGGTTGTGTGTGTGTTTTGTAACTTACTTTTTGATTCGGTCCATGAACATAACAACACAAAATGTCTTCACATAAACACCAGAAGATCTATTAGCAGCCTGACGATGGTGAAATAACCTGAAACCTGGGTAGTTGCTTATGAAAAATTTTATATTTAAAAAATTCAACAAATAAATAAATAAA
>CM042181.1:41341717-41344217 GCA_023376005.1 Doryteuthis pealeii | reverse complement strand
GAAGATTTCTTAATCTTAAGAAAAGATCTTCAACAAACACCATGGGATCTAACTCAACAGTCTGGTGATTGCCCCGTAGCATGAAACCTGGGTAGCTGTTTATAATAAACATTGATCTATAAAAACTCAGCAAATTATATATATATATATATATATATATATATATATATATATATATATATAAAGAAAATTTGAAAAAAACAAGTGTTCCGAAAATATGATGAATTTAATTATCGATGTTTAAACATTTTGGTTTCATTAAACCTTCATCAGGATGTATCTTGGGGTGAAGAAAATGATGGATGTTTTTCTATATATATATATCTATCTATCTATCTGTGTGTTCAGATCACTCTCTGTCTGTCTCTGTCTCTGTCTCTGTCTCTGTCTCTCACATACACACACTGACAGGACCGCTCTATATGTTTCAACTATGCGTCACTCTCGTTCTGGTTCTCTTGTTACAAAATGAATAGGTTGTCTATTTAATTTGTAAGGTAAGTATTATAACGAGAAATGCAGACTTTTTTCTCATATTTTATATCCAAGAAATGCAAAGGGAAGTCGTTTTATTTCTCCCTCTATTCACCCCCTCTCTCTCTGAAAAAGAACCCAAGAGCATAGAAATAAATAAACAGCCCCCTTATGACTATACGTATGTTGTTTCTGAACTAACGACGACTACTACTACTAACGACAACGACTACAACTCGAATTTGGCCCTATGCAACACTGTTACATAATTGATAGGTAACCTGTTAATTATGCACATTAAAAGTAGCGTATATTCAAACTAACGGATAATGCAAAGATACAGGGAATGTGAGTGACACTGTAATTTGAACTTACTTCTCCCGCTCCTTCTCCCTGAAAAGAACCCACGAGCCTAGAAAGAAATAAACAGTCCCCTCGTGACTATACGACTTGCGTATGTTGCTTCTGAACTAACGACGACTACTACTACTAGCGACTACTACTACGATCCGACTGACCCTGTGCAACAGACACACAAGCTACATATTCATTGGGAGAATCAGAACGAGAGTGAAAGATATAGACGGTCCTGTCAGTGTATGTGTGTGTGTGTGTGTGTGTGTGTGTGAGAGAGAGAGAGAGAGAGAGAGAGAGAGAGAGAGAGAGAGAGGAGAGAGAAGAGAGAGAGAGAGAGAGAGGGGAACAGAGGGAGAAATAAAACGACTTCCATTTGCTTTTTGTATTTTGCTTTAGTGGTATTTCAATTGCGAACAGTCTCGTAAAGTATTATCTGCATTATTCGGACTATTGTCCTCGTCTTCATTGTCATCCGAACAATGTTTCGGCCGATGTGCTCCCTGGCCTTCTTCAGGTATTTCTTGTCGGACTCGGGAAACTTATCGGACTCCCTAGTCCGAGATGGTTCCCGAGTCCGACAAGAAATGCCTGAAGAAGGCCGGAGAGCACATCGGCCGAAATGTTGTACAGATAACAATGAAGATGAGGACAATAGTCCGAATAATGCAGATAATAGTACTCACCAAGCCTCATCTGAAAAATTTAGAGAAATAGTCTTGTAAAGAATTTGAACTCGGGTTGACGAATCCATTTCCTACGACGATAACCATTAAACGAGCGCAATTTAGTGTTATAGAGGAAAGACTTGAGTTATATAAGTAAATAAATATAAATAAAGAAATATATATGTAAAAAAGAAATGAGAAAAGAGCGATAGTATATCTAAACTTATACTGTTCGTCAAATGACTGGTATTCCGGACCATATGACCTTTAGGCACCCCTTTTTAATCTCGATTAAGAAAGGACATGTTTTTCATTTACATCGTCAATATCCGGTTGTTTGGTAGGGGTTAGGGTTAGGGGTTAGGGTTAGGGGTTAGTTTTATAATTAAAAAAAACAATGTAAAAATCGTCTGTTAAAACAACCGGATATTGACGGTGTAAATGAAAAACGTCCTTTCTTAATCGAGATCAAAAAGGGGTGCCTAAAGGTCATATGGTCCGGTATTCAATTTTTTAAACATTTTAAAACTCATTTTTATCTAATAGTAATTGGTAATTTGCTTGAAGCATTGTTAAGTATGTTATTATATATTAATGATTTGAAGGCAATTACAATGCATATAGAATAAAAACAAAAATCTCTCTGTAACTGTATTTGTTGTTTTGAAAAGAACGGGTAAAAGATTACGTACGTTCACCGACACAAAAAAATATTCAATAAAAATATAACGCTGAAGAAATACAGTTACAACACAACAATAAAATTTTTATAAAGATTTCTTCACCCCTTAAAATACATCCTGATGAAGTTTAAAGAAACCGAAACGTTTAGCAGTCGCAGTAAATAAATTCATCGTTATTTTTGGAACACTTGATTTTTCAAATAATTCAAAAACTTAAAAATATTGTCAGATATATTATCATATTAATCTAATATATATCTCATATATATTATAATATAATATATACAAATATATAATAGTTCATCCGTGTGCTAGCTATCT
>CM042181.1:41329217-41339217 GCA_023376005.1 Doryteuthis pealeii | reverse complement strand
ACGGGTCGCCACCCCACGACCAAACAGGTGGCCCCATTGGGGGAGTCTACCGATCTGCAGGGACGTGCGCGTTGTCATTTAGGAAAGATAGAGTATTTACCCCGCCTGGGGCGTTAGAATGCACCGACTGCACCTCTTTGCAGAGGGCTAATTCTCCCCAATGGGGCACCCGTTGGCCGTGGGTGGCGACCGGTGATGTTTAAGGATAGAACCCAGGTGGTTGAGCAGTCCATACACTTGCAATGCTCCACTTTGTCCTTTTCTTGAGCTAGACGGCGATCGGAGAGGCCCCTCCGATCAACTCGGCTGGTCATGTCAAGCTAGCGACTATATGTTTCCCACCCTAGTTGCCTTATTAGCAACACCCAACCCTTTTTATAATATGGGTGCTACAGGTGGTGACTGAGGGTCTTACATGTCCTGGGAATGAACGTTAACCCTACTCTGATGGTGAGGTTCCAGTTCTGGGGGTTTGTGGGAATGTGGAGCACTCCCTTCATACACCATTGTTCCCTGGTCCACTCGACCCGGGAGTGGTATATTCTATTAGGGTCCCATCTAGGGTTTAAATAGAAAAAACATGAGTTTTATAACAAAATTTGATTATCCATTATGAATGAATTTATTCAAAAACTTTGCTCCGGCATTAAATGACCCACCGAGGTTTGATATGCCAATTAAAACAAACCAAACCAAACCCGAGGTGGTAGTTACCTGTTAGGTCTCATCTATGGGTTAATAAGAAAAAACATGAATTTATTTTTTTTAAATTGAGGTTCCATTAGCAAATGAATTTATTTCACAACTTTCTCGGCATTAAATGACCCATTGAGGTTGATATGCGTAAAACGAAACCAAAGCAAAAAACCCACCTATTCACCAAGGACAGGATGTAGCACAAGTTCACAGTTATGGGGCATCCTGCGAGAATAGAGCTTCTGTTCAGTTAGTCATTGGATCTGCGAAACTAGCTTGCTAACAATTGCACCAATATGATGTCCCAACCCTATTGTGTTGTAACTCTCTTTACTTCTATTATCTTTTCTGTAGTAGTAGTAGTAAGTTTAATCTGAAGATCATGGTCTTACATGAGCTCCATTAATAGCCAACATGGGGGACATTCCGGGCATCCGGCGAATGTTGCCTGTGCTAATTTCAGGTACACAAACAAAGACTAGATGTTGTATAATCTCTCTTTACTTCTATTATTCTTCTGCTCATCTTTGTATCTTACGTTCTTCTTCTTAGCGTCTGGACTTCGTCTTGGGACTTCGTGTCTGGTCTTCCATTGGGTATTTCTCTTTATCAGAAGCCCTGTGTCATTTTGGTAGTTTTTAGATTAATAACCAAGACTTTCGATTTGCTTTAGATCATATTTTATTCGAAATCCCCCGCCAGACGAACTGCGCAGAATTGAGTCGGCAGCGCGCATAACGCTGACTTACCACCTTCGTGGCCTTTGCCGATACTGACTAAAAACTCTTTCTAATCTATAACCGGAAGAGGGTCTTCTCCACCGATTCTCACGGTATCCACGGAAGGATCAGGATGAAGTCAAGCCCTGTCACTCAATCCTTCAAGGTCGACGGCTGCAACTTATAAACAGCGATTTTGGTTTCTACATACTACGTAAATAAGTGTTAGGTGACTAACAATTATGTAACAATTGCATTTCTGGCAAACCCCCTACCTTTTTATTCATATAATATTGCTAGTAGGCGGTGGCTGAGGGTCTTAGTGTCCTGGGTATGATGGTAAACTCTATCTGAGGGTGAAGTTCCAGTTCTGGAGCTCTGGGAATATGGAGATGTTTCCTTCACACCATACTCCCAGGTCCACTCTGATGCGGAGTGGTAGTACATGTTTAGGACCCACAAACTGTCCGTTATACCAACTCCTGCTGATGATAAAATATTGTCCTCTGCCTGACTTTTTGTTATTTTAGTGAATAAATTTCGCAGTCTTAAGTCGTTCAGCTCGGAATTTATCGCATATTTATAGTCCATTCTTAAAAATATCCATATGGTTGAAAAGAAGAGAAGATAATTTTCTCAATATATAATTTGTATGAGTCTTTATCCATTGAATTATTTTTATAGTGAGTTAGAAAAAAATATTTTGCTTCGGACAGCAAAAAGTATTTTGGACGAAAAATCAAATCTTTATTCATATCGGAATCTTTTTATTCCTGTCTTTAAAATATTAATTTAGTTAGAATGTTAATTTTTTCGGTATATACAAAGGAGCTTTAGAAAAAAGCATTATACAAAATAGGTAATTAAATTATATAACTACTTATTTCGTAAATTAAGTAAACATATAGTTCATAACAATAACAAAATTTAAAATATAAGAATACGATGTAGCTGAAAAATTATATGATGAAGAGTTTAAATTAACATTTCGTATATAACAGTGTTTTGAAATGTTAAGTTAAGCTTTGTTGTTTCTTTCCTGTTTTTAAACAAACATAAAAAAAATTTTCAAACCCATTCTCAACAGGTATTTAAAAAGTTAAGAAACTACAGTTATCGCCCATTTCATTCATAACATAAAGAAAAAGAAAAAAAAAGAAAAAAAAAGAGAGGAAGGGGAGAAAAAAAGAAAGAAGAAAAAATATAACGACACAAAAAAAAAGAAGCACGTCCATTTTTGAAAACTTGTCTCTGAAGATAAAGTTTACTTTGAAATCGATAAGACAAAAAAAAACATCTTTTTGTTTAGTATTATCTGCGTTATCGGATATTGTCCCCATCTTTCATTGTTATTGTACAACGTTTCGGCCGATATGCCCTCCGGCCTTCTTCAGGTATTCTTGTCGGACTCAGGAACCTTCTCGGACTCGGGAACCTTCTTTTCGAACTCGGGAGCTCTCTTGTCGTAATCGGGAGCCATCACGGAACTTTGAACCTAACCCTTTATTTAGTCCACAATGAAGATGGGGACAATAGTCCGAATAATGCAGATAATACTAATCTTCAAGCCTCATCTCAGACATTCAGAGAAATCTTNGGGGGAGAGAGAAGAGAGATAAAGACTCATTAGACACCAACGACGTTCGATCTGCCGGCGACCACCGGGGAGTAATGACTCGCACGGTAAGAGGCAGTCAGCTGGAAATGAGACGAGAATAATTAAAAATGACAAATGGTCCAGCCAATTGAACATCGTGTATGTATATACGTGTGCGTGTGTTCGTATGTGGTGGTCAGATTTCAATATATATATATATATAAATATATATATATATATATATATATATATATATATATATGTGTGTGTGTGTGTGTGTGTGTGTGTGAGGTAAAAGGAAAAGTGAACAAAAATAATGACTCAAACAAGTCCAAGTAGGAGAGAAATATTTCGTCCTTCTGACGCGAAGAACATCATCAGTCAGACTGAGGATGGTCTTCGCGTCAGAAGGGCGAAATATTTCTCTCCTACTTGGACTTGTTTGAGTCATTATTTTTGTTCACTTTTCTTTTTACCTCACCTCATACTGTTGGATTTTACTCCAACCCTCCTATCTTCATATATATATATATATATATATATATATATATATAAAGTAAAAGTCATCGGGGTGGCCTAAAGTCGGTATCAGCCAGTCAGCAAGGGAGTCTATCCCCTTTTCAATAGCGTTAGACCAAGGAGATTGTTTAGGCGTCTGAGGTGGAGTACCACACCTATATATATATGAATTTAACATTTTAAGAAAAAACAAATGATGTTAATAGTTTGCTGACAGAATCTGTTTCGACCTTTTTAATAGAGCGGTCTTCATCAAGAGCAAACATATGAAGGAAAGACGGAATAAATAACCGTTAGAAGGAAGTACCAACGAACGCTAATGTTCGATGCTGGAATTTTTAAAAAAATGCGTATTCTGTGTTAAAAATAAAATAAATTTTATTTTTAAAAAATCAGAAGCATTATAATCCATATTAAAAACTCAAAAGGGTTTGATGTAAAAATATATAAAAAGTATATAAAAAGTATCAAAAATGTTCATGATGTATTCCAGCTACAAAAAGTAAGTTAAAAATCCACATCACAATTGAAGAAAGATGGAAAGCTTCAAGAATTTGTATTGTTGACAAATCCGTAGTGTTGTAGATCATATTAACCTCCGGAGATGTAAAAATCCAGATATTTTGTTTTTTCAATAGACAATATGAAGTAAATGGAAGTTAATCCGACAGTATGAATTTAACATTTTAAGAAAAAAAAAAGATTTTTTTCCGTCTTTCCTTCATATTTGGCTCGTGATGAAGACCGCTCTATTAAAAAGGTCGAAACAGATTCTGTCAGCAAACTATTAACATCATTTGTTTTTTCTTAACATGTTAAATTCATACTATCGGATGAACTTCCATTTTCTTCATATATATATATATATATATATATATATATATATATATGTGTGTGCTAATTGGAGTCGTACCTAATTTTGAAAATTAATTAATTAATAATGAATTAGGCGGGAATACCTATTAAATGTATGGCTAAACAAATCGAGAAAATCAATCTCTGTATGTACATTTCGGCCTATTAGGCCTCATCAGCAGAGCTATAGATAGGAAGGCCGCCCTGTGCGTGATTTGAAACCGGACTGCCAAGCTGACAGGCCGATATCACAACCCCTACACCAAACGCACTTCCTAGATTTTACGATTTGTTTAGAGTAGGTTAATATTCCTCTTCAGTGACTTTTATTACACGACGATATGATAAGTTGTAAACACGGTTTATTCCCGCCTAATTCATTATTAATTAATTAATTTTCAAAATTAGGTACGACTCCAATTAAGCACTTATTCTCCCAAAAATTATCGGCAAAAAGCCATTCTAAACAAACCGTGTTTACATATATATATAATATATATATACTATTTCTCTGATTGTTTTAGATGAGGATCGATAATTTGTATTATTTGGCTTGAATGTGTGAGTTATGGGAATTAGAGAGTAGCCTAAATAGATTTTTTAATTAATGAGGGAGTCCCTGAAGTGTAATGGCTAAAGTGCCGGACTGCGATAGTAGTAGCAGGTTTGAACTCCAGATGAGCCATTACGTTCAGTTCAAGCCCTAGCATCTATAGGATTAACCAAAATCTATTGTACTTATTCATGTCCTGGTAATGACGTTAAACTCAATCTGAAGAACTATCAGTTACTTACTAATTTGTTTGCAAGGAAGTACCGCTTTCACGTTGGTTTGTTAATAATAAATTTGATAAGCTGTGTTTTAACCTTTGATACTCGTACTACTAGAATTTCAAAACACTTTTAAAGTAATTCCGTCCTTTTTTTTTTCTTTTGTTAGTTTTTATTCATACAAAAGAAAAAGAAAAGAAAAGAAAAAACGTTCTTATTAAATGAAGAGAAACTGGTAGACTGTGAATTGAGGGGCGTTTTTTTTTTATTTATTTTTTTTACTAGTCAACCGGACAGATGTTAGTGGAATTATTAATTTCTCAAATGGGATTAAAAAAGAAATCTCCTAAAAATTATTTTTCATTTTTTTTTTTTTTACATTTTTTTTTTTCGATTATCGGTACTTATTTTCTCATAGAACAACAGCAACTGTAAAAAAAATTTTGTTTCTATTCATAACTTCGGTTTTTCATCTCTTTATTTATACTGTAATTAAGACCAACTCTGAACAATTTTACGCCCCCAGCATAAGGGGGGTCAAAATTAAGTGACCTGAAAAAAATGAGAAAGTTTTGAAATAAAATAAATAATATAATAAAATAAAAATAAAAGTTTCCAGTATTGGAGGTCTTGAATGATTGGATGACACATGATTCTTACCTGTAATTTTCCACTGTGTTCATTTATTTCGCCTGTGATAGACTCATCTAAATTGCTCATATTGAATGATAGCATCTCTCTCTCTCTCTCTCTCTCTCTCTCTCTCTCTCTCTCTCTCTCTCTCTCTCTCTCTCTCTCTCTCTCTCACACACACACACACACACAAACACACACTCACTCCTGCTCTCTCTGTCTGTCTGTCTCTGTCTCTGTCTGTCTCTCTCTCTCTCTCTCTCTATATATATATATATATATATATATATGTGTGTGTGTGTGTGTGTTGTGTGTGTGTGTGTGTGTGATTGGCCAGAATGGATGATTCACAGGATTCTTTCCTGTAATTTTCCATCACGCTGTGTTCATTCATTTCCCGTGTGAATGATGCATTTTGATTATTTTTGTGACAGCATCACCCTGGGAGGATTGAGCCGGCTCCATCTATTCAAAGATAGAGTGTCATGGGAATATGAATTACGCAAGCGGTCCCCAAAACCCCGCATGCAAGCATTTTTTTTTTTCGCAACAGATTATGCAGCACATGGACGAAAGGACCAAAAGTAACTCTCGGTTTCCTGTGCAAAAAGAATAAATAAGACTAAAACCTCTTCGGCATAAAATAACCCAAGGATTAACATGCCGTAAAATATCAACCAACCAACCAACTAACCTTACGCGCACCATAAAATCGCTTTAATGTACTTCCAAAAACGCGTGTATTCTCTTAAGCGTTTCGAAGTAAACTCTTTACAGCCCTCTGTCTTTCGTCACGTGTTCAAACAAGCCAATCAAAATCCATACTTTCATCAAACCTCCCATAAGAAAAGGAATTGACCCATGACCTATGGCCCGTCAGTCAAGATATCCATCATATTGCTGCTACTTGGCCCCGGGGTCATATCCAATTATACCCAAATCGACTAATTGCATTACACCGCTTTGATAATTGTCGTTATTAACCAACCTTAGCGTAACGGTTATCGCCATAGGAAATTGAATAGGTAACACGAATTCAAATCCTGGATCAGGCTGTTTGCGTTTCACTTCGTGCTAATATTCAAAACAACCGTAAAAAAGGGTTAAATAAATATGACAGTTTCGAAAACAAAAATATATTAAACAAAATCAAGTAGAAAAAAAAGAATAAAAACGTTTGCTCGCACAGAGCTAAATACAAAATTTAACTACATTCTAGTTAGAAGTTAAAACTTACCAAAATAAAAAAGAATTTTAATATTCAAAATGAAAATTCGGAAAACATGACTGATATACCATGATTATTAAACTTTTTTCTTTATTTTAACTAGCAAATATATGCACCCTCCGGGTGCAAGTATTTAAGTTTGAATGTAATAAAATATTGTATTAAATTAGAAAGGCTAATGAAACTAAATAAGAATACAGATAAAAAGATTTGAAACAGAGGGAGTAGAATAAAATATTTGAAACAGAGGGAGTATAATAAAAAATGGAACAACTGAAACTTACTCTTCCATCACTCTCGTCTTTCATTGTTATTTTTTCTAATTTAAGTATTTAGTTAAAAGAGGAAGTAAAGAATAAGATGACGGTTATTTTATCTTGTTAATGGATTTCATTTAAGATTCATTGAAGAGATTTTTGCTTATATTCATTAAAATAAAACCAAACAGTTAGAAATCAATAATACTAAGCACATATTTATTAAATTCGATTTTTTAATATTAATATGCAAATTAGCCTTTCCGTTCACACTGTAAAGCGCTATTTTGTTGTATATATAAATATAATTGCATGTTGTCAGTATGTAGACATAGTTAACTGTATTAATAATGTAAGACAATTTTATTAATAATTGAGGTTTAGATAAAAATAAAATCATTGAGAATGTGATGTCAATAACTAAGAGAATTGTGACATGAGTAGGAATATAGTTTCGGTTACAAACAGAAAAACACACAATCTCCATTATAATAAGATACATCAGATGAATCTAAAAATAGTTCATGTCGAGTAAAAAGGTAGTTAATGTATTTTCTAGATATTTAAAATTTATGGAATTTTCTTCAAGTGAGCAAACGTTGACTCCCCGCCCACAAGTTTTAATTGAAAAAGGTTTTCTTCCAAACCCTAGTTGTATCATTGCTACTTCACTACTCGGAAGTAACATTTTTCTATGGAACCAGTATGAACCGGTGAGGAAAGACGTACATTGACCAACTTAGATTTTCAGCAGGCACCGCATAGTGTTTTTTAGGGCAGGAGGCGAGGACGCATTTATGTGATATGCACCAATGAAAAAAATCGATTTAATTAACTTGAATTCCTTTTTAAAAAGAAAAGGAGACAACATATTGGCAGTCCCGGGAATTAGGGAAAAAAGAGTTTGCAAAATGAATTAAATTTTAAAAAATAGATAAGTAAAGTCGTCAGGGGAGGCCTAGATCCGGTATCAGTCATACAGTCAGGAAATACACAAATCTCCTCTCCAGCCAGATAGATAAATACTAGGGCATACCGGGTTCTTTAGCATTCGTTAAGATAAAGATTGAATTCGAACTATCTGAACACAGCTTCAGTGCTTCTGTATGGCTGCACCACATGGACTCTATCGAATCTCTTAGAGAAAAACCTTGATCCATTACTACTGAATTGTGAATTCGCTCCTCGCAGGATGCCTCATATTTGGGACATTGTGCCACATTCTACCAGTGGAAAACGGGTTTGCATTGTGGTTGGTTGGTTGGTTGGTTGGTTTTTACTGCATCTCAACCTCAGTGGGACATTATATGCCGAAGCCCTTTCTGTTTTATTCATTCTTCGTGGTTACTCAATCTGTTTTAAACACATTTTTCTATTTAACCCATAGTTGGAACCCTAACATGTACTACCAATTCAGGTTAGAGTAGACCTATGAGCAATGGTGATGAAGGGATATTCCACATACTCCAGACCTCCAGAACTGGAACCAGATAGTTTAACTTCATACCCAGATATGAAGATCCTCTGTCACCTCCTTCTAGCATATATGAGATAAAAAAAGGTGGGGGCTTGCCATAAGGACAATAGGGTTGGGACAATCATATAGGTGCTAGGGCTTGATGTGACCAATCGATTGACCGAAAGAGGCCTCTCAGACCGCTCTTCTAGCCTAAGTAAGGGCCAAAATAAATTGTAGCCTGTCATCGACTACTCAGCCACCCAGGTTCCAACATGGGTCGCAACCCTCAGCCAACAGGTGGCCCCATTTGGAGTGGGTCTTACCCCACTGCAGATGTGCAGTGGGGGTATTCTATGGCCCCAATCGACAGGGTTGTTGGATTGTTGTAGTACGCAGGCCACTGGTTGTTTAAACTACCTGTCGTTGCTTAAGTGGTCCTCTATATAATTACTGAACACGTTACCCACAGTGTGCCGTATAGGTGCTAGCCCTTGACGTGACCAGCCGATTGATCGGAAGAGGCCTCCGAATGTTCGGCGAGCCTAAATAAAGGTCAAAATAGGTAGCTGCATTGAGGGAGTCTAACCCCTTTGCAGATGTGCAGCTGGTGTATACTAAATCCCCACCAACAGGGTTGTTGGATTGTTGTGGCACGTAGGCCACTAGTTTCTTAAAGTACCTGTCGTTGCTTAAGTGGTCGTCCATATATTTACTGAACACGTTACCCACAGGGTGCCGTATAGGTGCTAGACCTTGATGATGATTGGAAGAGGCCTCTCCGACCGCTCGTCTAGCCTAAGTAAAGGTCTGGGTTCCATCACGGATCTCGACCCACGGCCAACAGGTGACCCCCATTGAGGAAGTCTTACCTCTCTGCAGAGGTGCAGTCGGTGAATTCTATAGACCCAGCCGACTGGGCTATTGGATTGTTGTGACACGTAGGCCACTGGTTGCTTAAAGTACGTTTCGTTGCTTAAGTGGACCTCCATATAATTACTGCACATGTTCTGTACCGGATGCAGTTTAATGTCATACCCAGAAACCCCTTTTTAGGAGGAGGGGTATTAACCTTCTGTAGCGGAAACTGTTGGGATATTCTATGCCCAAATGACAGATTGAAAAATTAAGAGCATTATATGTGACTGTATTCAGTTTGAAATGAAGGCCCGTTTCTCCCTGACTGTCAATGTCCCTTGTCTATTAAATTCACACTGCTTGATTTGAACCTCGATAATGGCCATCGTTGACCGGAAGTCAGGATTTTAT
>CM042181.1:41316717-41324217 GCA_023376005.1 Doryteuthis pealeii | reverse complement strand
CTTTCTCTATTTGTCTCTCTCTCTCTTTCTCTACATGTTTCTTTCTCTATTTTTCTCTCTCTATCTCTCTCTCCCTTTCTATTTCTCGCCCCCCTCCTCTCTCTCTCTCTCCTCTCTCTCTCTCTCTCTCTCTCTCTCTCTCTGTATTGATTTCACTTTTTCTCTCTCTCTCTCTACTTCATTTTCTCCTCCTTTCTCTCTTTCACTTTCTCTCCTTCTCTCTCATCCTTTCATCCTCTCACACACACACCACATACAGTCGATGTGAAAAGAGTTAATGCAGTTGAGTCCCGAGCCAAAAGTCGCTGCTCACTGCCAAAAGAGATCGATATATATTGAGATAGAAAGAAATCGATAAACTTTGGAGTTGAGCAGATAATTGTGAAATCGATCACGGACGCAGACAGCAAGGACTGAAGTGGAGTGGGGACGCGTAAGAAAGGGGAAGCGGGAAAGAGATAATCAAGAAGGAGAGTCCCAGAATTGGAGACAGATAGCATTTTAGCTGGGTTATTTTAGAGGGTCGACATATGGTTGCTAAGGAGACACGAAAATTACCTGGATGTGACACTTAGCAACTTTGTCCCTGGCCTTTAGTTCCTGGCTTTGGCCTTTGACAAACGATTGTCCATTTTCCCGCCGAAAACAGAAGCATCTCATTATATATATATATATATAATATATATATATATATATATATATATATATATATATATAATATATATATATAAACACATTTTTTGTGGTGAAACAAAGAAAACAGTGCTCAATTACAAATTGTGAGAGCTAATACTTATTTAATTTGTTGGGTTTTTTTTTTTAATAAATGCTTATTATAGACAGCTACCCAGGTTGTCTTGCTAAGTCGCAATCATCAGGCTGTCAAATTAGATCTTATGGTGTTTATTTGAAGATCCTTTCTTGATGTTATATTCTGGACCGCAAATAACGTCGGTTGCTTTTGTGAACGCTATTACGCTTTGGATTTTTAAAAGTTCAATTTTTTCAAAAATTGCATTTTTTTAATAAAAATGCTAACGAAGTTACCTCCCTTTAGGCATTAAAAATAGAAAATTTTTCTTTTGAAAAAAATTTTTTTTTAATTAATTCCGTATTTTAAAGGATGTATGTATTTTCAAAAAAAACATTTTTATATATATGTGGTAAAGTTTTTTTTAATTTTTCAATATAACTTAAAGGTGGATGGTGGTGTTCATTTGTCGAAAATCCATTCTTTTCTTGAATTATATATATATATATATATATATATATATATATATATATATATATATATTAAATGTTTTTTTTTAAAGTTAGGCGTTATTACGAAGCATTAAAAATATATAAATGAATGAACTCGATATTATGGAGTATTGGATTCACTTATTTTATTATTATTATTTTTGTCATAAATTTTCAGGTTCGTTAGATACCCTTTATCAAAAGAATGTTATTCCTATTTAACGGCTTCCTTGTCTCTGTTGTTATCGACAGCGGCAGCGTCTGTGAAATATTTATAATAACGGAGAATTCCGATGTCTGCGTTCAATCCCTTCACGTGTGTTTGTAATTTTAGAATCCATTTAGTTTCTGCTTGTTTTCGAGATTGCGTTGTTGGAAATGCGTGTTCTATTAAAATGCATTTGAGGTGTGTAAGGTTGTGTGATAAGGTGTTAAAATGACGTGCTATTGTACTATGCGGGGATTTGAGATTTATAGTGGATTTGTGGTTATTTAGTCTTAGTCTAAAGGGTGTTGATGTTTCTCCCACATATCCGCTATTTCTGCATTGTGTGCAGTATATATAATATATGATGTTAGCGCTATCGCATGTTAAGTGTGTTGGATGGATTGTTATGTTTGTGTAGGGTATTTTTATTTCGGTTTCCGTATGTATGTGGCTGCAAATTTGGCATCTAGGCTTGTTGCATATATATATATATATATATATATATATATATTGTGGGTTGGTCACTGTTTCAGCTTTTGCTGTAACGGTGTACCAAAGGCAGTATTATTGGTAAAGTGCTCAATATATAATAGAGCTGTTATATAATATGATAAAATAAATATATAAAGGTTTTACATTATTTATTTGGTGACAAAGGAACATTCACGACCATATTGGTTTCATGCGAGGCAATGTGTTCCATATTCGATTTATGAAACCAATATGGTCGTGAATGTTCCTTTGTCACCAAATAAATAGATATGTAAAACCTTTATATATTCATTTTATTATATTATATTTATATATATATATATATATATATATATATATATATATATATATATATATATATATATTACTGGTTTGATTTTGATTTTATGGTCACCTAACCACCCCTCTTTTATTACTCTCATTTACTATTTCCTTTCACTCAAATCTCTTTCCAAGAAATGGCTACTTCCCCTCCCCTATCTGATGTCCTCACCATTCATTTTCTCTACCTCCTCCTTTCCCTTCTATCTCTTTCCTTATCTCCCCAAAGATGTCTCCTATAACCAATCAAAAATTATTTCCCTCACCACAAAACTTAGCCACCCACCAACTCCCCCCTTCTATGAAACACTTGTATGATCCTAATGATTCAATAAAGGCTTGAGGAAGCGGAACTTAATGTTCCATCGAAATATACTACATATTTTTGTCTGAGTTTTGTTCTTTCATTCCTTATTTTACCTCATTCTGTCGGATTCATTCCAATCCCATTTTCCTCATATATATATATATATATATATATATATATATATGAGGAAAAATGAGTAAAGAAAAGAAAAGTAAATGGATAAAATGAATTTAATCGATATCACTTACACATGTGTTTCGGTCAGTTTATATATATATATATATATTTCCCTCACCACAAAACTTACCCACGCACCACCCTACTTCCCTCTTCTATAGAACACTTGTATGATCCTAATGATTCAATAAAGGCTTGAGGAAGCGGAACTTAACGTTCCAGCGAAATATACTACACATTTTTGTCTGGGTTTTGTTCTTTCATTCCTTATTTTACCTCATTCTGTCGGATTCATTCCAATCCCATTTTCCTCGTATATATATATATATATATATATATATATAATATATATATATTCTCGCCACTTACTTGAAACAAACAATCACACACACACACACACACACACACACACACACACACATCAAAAAGAAGAATATTTGACGTCATATTTCAAACCGTCCACCTTTCCAGCGTTCCTTCTTCAAACTTCAAATTTTGAACAGATTGATAAACCAGGACTATCACAGTTTTCCTCGTTATTCTGTGATACAATTTTTTTACTCTTCCTTATATCAACAAAAGCCCTGAAGAAGATCTGCCGTTTCTTCTACTAAATAGGATATATATATATATATATTGGGGAGAATATGTGCTTAATTGAAGTCGTACCCAATTTTGAAAGTGTTGTACCGGCCGTTCCTACAGTGGAGAACAAGCACCGGTTCTCACTATAAATAGTGAGACACCGAGTGGAAAGGTACTACTGTTCCCGTTAACGACAAGCTAGTCGTACATGTACCATGATTGTAAATACACTTGTCTTATTTTACCCTATCTCGACTTGACTTCTTTTTAATTTTGGGATTAACATCACAACAGAAAGTTAATTAATTAATAATTAATTAATTAGACGGGCATACCTATTCAAATGTAAGGCTAAACAAATCGAGAAAAATCAATCTCTGTGTGTACATTTCGGCCTATTAGGCCTCATCAGCAGAGCTATAGATAGGAAGACCGCCTTGTGCGTGATTCGAACTCTGACTGTCAAGCTGACAGGCGAGGACAGTAACCCCTACACCAACCGGACTTTCTTAGATTTTTCGTTTTGTCTAGAAGTCACGCATTTCGACATAGTATGCCTCATCAGCAGAGTTATAGACAGGAAACTGCTCTGTGTGTGCAGTTAGGGTTCGAATCACACACAGAGCAGTTTCCTGTGTCTATTTATATATATATATATATATATATATATATATATATATATATATATATATTTAAATATTTTTTATATATCATGTGTGTGGGGGAAAGTATTGTATAAGTTTAGGCATCTATCTCACATCTCTGTATATGTCGCCCCCTCTGCGTGCGTATCAATGTTTTTGAGATAGTTGAATTCATACCTGTGTTCATGTGTGTGTGTGTGTGTGTGTGTGTGTGTGTGTGTGTGCGTTTCTCTCTCTTATATTTGTGTGCTTATACATGTGTATCATATGAGTGTGTCTATGTACCTCCTGTATATGTATACCTTGTATAAGTGTAGGCATCTATCTCACATCTGTGTATATGTCACCTCCTCTGCGATATGTGTTCATGTGTGTGTGTATGTGAGTGCGTGTGTGTGTGTGTCTTATATGTGTGTGTCTATACACTTGTATCATAAGTGTGTGTCCACGTACCTCACATATATGCATACCTTGTATAAGTGCGAGCATCTATCTCACATCTCTGTATACGTCGCCCCCTCTGCGTTCGTATCAATGTTTTAGAGATACGATTGTTGAATTCATACCTGTGTTCATGTGTCTGTGTATGTGAGTATGTATGTCTGTTGTGTGTGTTGTGTGTGTGTGTGTGTGTGTGTGGTGTGTGTGTGTGTCTTAAATGCGTGTGTCTTTAATGTGTATCATATGAGTGAGGACATGCACCTCCCGTATGTGTATACCTTGTATAAGTTTAGGCATCTATCTCACATCTGTGTATACGTCGCCCCCTCTGCGTTCGTATCAATGTTTTAGAGATACGATTGTTGAATTCATACCTGTGTTCATGTGTCTGTGTATGTGAGTATGTATGTCTGTGTGTGTGTGTGTGTGTGTGTGTGTGTGTGTGTCTTAAATGCGTGTGTCTTTAATGTGTATCATATGAGTGGGGACATGCACCTCCCGTATATGTATACCTTGTATAAGTTTAGGCATCTATCTCACATCTGTGTATACGTCGCCCCCTCTGCGTGCGTATCAATGTTTTAGAGATACGATGTTATTTAGTGTCATTCAATACGAATGTCTCTTCGTTCTTCGTCTGACAAGAGTATTTAAACATGCAGCTTCGTCTTCGTCTAATCTTCTTTATCGGTCGTCTGAACCTTGATACTGACCAAATCCCCCCGCTCCCCACACATATTCCTCCCACCCCCCGACCCGATCAGACATGAAACCTCCTTCTCGCTCCCCCCACCGACCCCAGTTCTCGCCACTCACCTCGTCGCTATATACACTTTTCCTCGAATTCTTTGTCGTTGGCGTTGGTGTTGGTGGTCTGGTGGTAGGTGTGTTAGCGGTCTTTTCGCGCGACTCCATATTGCTGGTCAAAGTCTGCAATGTTAGTTGTATTTCTTTCGTAGAGTAGAAAAAAGCCAATTGATCCTCTCTTGATAAATGACTCTAAAGTCGCAAAGACACAAGCAAAAAAATAAATAAATAAAATAAAGACGATGTCACCGGCGACAGCCAACGCGGTTATAAAACAGCTTTACTCTCGTATTTTTTCTGGTTTTTTTATTTATTCTTTTCTGGGTTTTTTTTTATTCTTTTCTGTTTTTTTTTTATTCTTTTCTGTTTTTTTTATTCTTTTTTGGGGTTTTTTTTTGGTTTTCTCTGGGGTTTTTTTAATTCTTTTCTGGGTTTTTTTAAATTCTTTTCTGGTTTTTTTTTTTAATTATTTTCTGTTTTTTTATTCTTTTCTGTTTTTTTTATTCTTTTCTGCTTTTTTATCATTTTCTGTTTTTTTTTTTATTCTTTTCTGTTTTTTTATATTCTTTTCTGTTTTTTTTATTCTTTTCTGTTTCTTTTATTCTTTTCTGTTTTTTTTTCTTTTCATTTTTCGCTTTCGTATTTTATGATTTCTTTTTCTTTTCACTGGATAGACTTATTCATTCATCTACTTTTATTTTCTTTTTTTTTTCTTTTGTTTATTGGAATAAAAGCGTAACTAAGACTGGTTGTCATACTAACGCCAAAGAACCGGGTCTATTCTACTATTTACCCATAGATAGGGAGAGAACAGAGAAATTCATACCCTTCTCTTATTTCCTTTTATGTTTTGCATTTACCATTCGTCGTTTTTTAACCGTTCGCTTTTCCACCCCCCAGGATAGGCTAGTGGTTTGGATTTTTTCAGCAGCCACCGGTTAGCAGTTTCTGAGACAGGAGGCCGGGACGGAACTCTGCGAACATAGCCGTTTTCTGTTCACCGTATAGACTTACTTATTCATTCACTTTTATTTTCGTCTTTTCTTTTGTTTATTGGAATAAAAGCGTAACTAAGACTGGTTGCTATACTAACGCTAAAGAACCGGGTCTATTTTACTATTTACCCATAGATAGAGGGAGAACAGAGGGATTTGCAGCCTTCCCTTATTTCCTTTTATTTTTTCGCATTGTCCATTTTTCGTTTTTTAAACGTTCGCTTTTACCACATCGCTCCAGGATAGACTGTTCTTTCCTTCTTTTTTTAAATATATGATATGATATATAATAAATGATATGATATGATATATATAATAAATGATATGATATGAAATATAATAAATGATATGATATGATATATAATAAATGATATGATATGAAATATGATAATGATAATGATATGATATATAATAATGATATGATATGAAATATAATAAATGATATGATATGATATAAATAATGATATGATATGAAATATAATAAATGATGATATGATATATAATAAATGATATGAATGAATATATAATAAATGATATGATATGATATATAATGATATATGATATGATAATATGATAATATGATATGATATGATATGATATGATATGATATATAATAAATGATATGATATGAAATATGATAATGATATGATATGATATGATAATGATATGATATGAAATATAATAAATGATATGATATGATATATAATAAATGATATGATATGATATGATATATAATATGATATGAATGATATGATATATAATAAATGATATGATATGATATAAATAAATGATATGATATGATATAATAATAAATGATATGAATATGAATATGATAAATGATATGATATGATATGATATATATAAATGATATGATATGAAATATAATGAATGATATGATATGAATATATAAAAATGAATAAATAGGGCAGATAAAGGAGAGTCTACTTTACTATTTCTCCATAGCTTTCGGGATGACAGATGGCGTAGTGTCCAATTTGGTATTTTTTTAAATGAAAATCTAACTCGGATTTTCATAGAGACATCGTGAATAAATAAGATTAAATCTTCGTATTAATTGTTTTGACTATAAATCAAATACTCATTGATCAACTTACGCATTTCCTGGGCGTATTGTTACGTAAACAGTGACGTAGTTTCGGTTACTGACTGACAGATACTGAATCTTCATTTTATAATAAGATAAAAACGCATATCATTTGCAACAGGTGAACAAGTCGCGCTCTCCTCTGGAGTTGGTATCTGTTCTGTAGGATAATGAAA
>CM042181.1:41305738-41316617 GCA_023376005.1 Doryteuthis pealeii | reverse complement strand
AGTAGAGATCGCAGAAGATGATTTGCGAAACGGGAGGGAATTTTGCGCTTTTAGTTAAAACGATCTTTGATGCTTTTTCCTCAAACAAGTAATGTGTAAAGCAAATAAATACGGATGAAATTGTGTAAAGTAAATAATTATCTATTGGTTAGAATATTTTGATCGAGAGCGAATATCTTTCTTTCCGAAGTTCCCATAAATTGCGATCAAGTCAGGCAGAAAGCATTGGTTCCCGATATATTACCGAAGTTAAGCAGCGATGACTCTGTTCAATACTTGACTGGGTGACAACTTAAGCAACAGCAGATGCTGTAAGCAACATGAATCCTTTGTTTATCAAAAGGATTATATTCGGCATTTAATAGCATGGAAGACAAAACTACCAATCAACCAAAGTTCTATAAGAGCTTTGGACTTTCTGTACACGTAAACATCTTCCTACTTTCTATCGTAAATTCCCTAGTGAATTATCTCCCCCTGCCAATATTGATTATCAACCACCTCTCCACGTTGGGCAAGGGGTTAAAGGGTAGAAGGCTACGCGAGAGCGAGGTTTCTTAACTAGGATGAGTGTAGCCCCGGCTTTGAATAACCCTTAATTAGTTGATATACCGTTAAACAAATAAACCAAAGCTTGGCATTAAATAAGCCATAAGAAGTTGCAATGCCGTTAATCAAAGACTCCCTCGCTGATTGGCTGATACCGACGTTAAGCTACACCGACGACTTTATATGTTTAACGGCATATTGACACTTCATAGATTTAATGGGACCATATGACCTTTAGGCACCCTTTTTTGATCTCGATTCAGAAGGCATGTTTTTCATTTACACCGTCAATATCCGGTTGTTTGTTAACAGACGATTTTTAGAGTTTTTTTTTAATCATAAAAACTAACCCCTAACCCCTAACCCTAACCCTGATCCCTAACCCCTAACCCTAACCCCTAACAAGCAACTGGATATTGTAAATGAAAAATATGTCCTTCTGAATCGAGATCAAAAAGGGGTGCCTAAAGGTCATATGTTCCCATTAAATCTATGAAGTGTCGATATGCCGATAAACAAATAAAGTCGTCGGTGTGGCTTAAAGTCGGAATCAGCCAATCAGCGATGAAGTCTATCCCCTTTTCCCTAGCTCTTGACCAAGGAGATTGCTTTTGAGTCTGGTGTGGATCGCCACACCTACCATCAGTTACTTACTTTACCGCACAGATCGCTGCGCTACTTATAGGCTGAGTTGGCGAGGACCGGTATCGAACTAGGAACCATGTGGTTTCTAAAATAGAACAACCAAACCGGAATTAGATAACCCATAAGAAGCTGCAATGCCACTAAACAAATAAACCAAACCAAACCTTTAAAGGAATGAAAATTTCAACACTAAATATCCCATAAGGAGTTGAAATGCCGTTAAATAAACAAACTAAATAAAAATCTTTATGAATTAATCCCATTTCAGCATTAGATAGCCCATAAGAATTTGAAATGCCGTTAAAGCCAACCTTATTATTCAATGTTTGTTGATTTCAACCTTGTTCTTGTTGTCAGTATTGTCTAATTGCGACCGGCGGCTCAACGAACGATTCGAGCAGGAAACAAATATCGGACGGCGAATTCTTCGTGTTTATAATCAGCGGGAAAACGGAATTCATTTGGTTCCAAGGTCTTCGAAACATTGCCAGCATCGGATGAAGAAGAGACGACACCATTCCTCTTGCCAGAAGGCACGCGTTGACAAGAGGTCCATCTATATATATCTATATCTTTATATATATATATATATATATATATATATATATATATATATATATATATATGTGTGTGTGTGTGTGTGTGTGTGTGTGTGTGGAATTAAACAAAAGATACATCTCCTGTTTAACAATTTTATATTTGATCTTTTCGAGTTTTCTGGCCAACTTTTTAATATTTGGGTGGAATTCGTGGATAACTCCACCAAAGGTCAGGTCCCGAGTACTTTCGGCACTTCGAAGTGTCATCATCAGGGGTGATGTGTTCCAGTTTTTTTTTTTTTTTAATTATATTAATGTGGAGGCTGGAAGGAGAAGAATTGATGAGAAAGGTGTTATAGGCATTTTAAAATACGCGGGACCTGAACTTTGGTGGACTTATCCACGAATTCCACCCAACTATTAAAAAGTTGGCCAGAAAACTCGAAAAGATCAAAAATAAAATTGTTAAACAGGAGATGTGTCTTTTGTTTAATTCTACATGTATAAATGAAAAAATGCTGCCCAAATACACACACACACACACACACACACACACATATATATATATATATATATATATATATATATATATATATATATATAATATGGTGTAGATAGAAGGAAAGTGGTCAAGAAATGATCAACTCAAAACAAGTCACAGGGTGATACGTTTCGTCTGTATTCACAGACGTCCTCAGTCATTTGTGACAGACAAATGACTGAGGACGTCTGTGAATACAGACGAAACGTATCACCCTGTGACTTGTTTTGAGTTGATCATTTCTTGACCACTTTCCTTCTATCTATAGCATATCGTCGGATCCTAAACCCATCCACCCTTCCTTCATATATTATATATATATATGTATATATATATGTGTGTGTGTGTGTGTGTGGTGTGTGTGTGTGTGTGTGTGTGTTATTCTGTGATAAATAATTTCTTATCTCATGCCCTGAAGATGATCTAATTAATAGATCGAAACACTGCAGCGTCGACCAATAAACTCACCACTTAACCCATTTAAACCTGTGTTTTTTCATTGTCCTTGATATATTACATACCGTCGGATTCACTTCCTTTCTTCACATATATATATGTATAAACTTTGTTCTTGTGAACGTTGATTTTTTTTTGTCTTTTGAAGCATTGGAAAAAACAAGAAAAACAAGAAAAACAGAACAAAATCAGAATTTTAATATCCAATTGTTGTTTTGTTCCTGGTTTGATCAATTCCGATATTTCGGGTGAACATTGACCCTTTTTCAAGGTATATGAGATGAGACGGTCTGGAGAAAAAAAATGAAATGCTGTATATGAGAGCAAAGAAATAAATAAATGAAGTGAACGGATTTGGCGTTTTTTAACCGTTAATTTTCTTTCGAAATTGTGTGACGTAACTCATCCGAAATATGGTAATCATTCGAAATTCGGCATGACTTTGATCGTATATATATATATATATATATATATATATATATATATAAAGAAAAAAGGTGGCTTACCAGTGAATATGGGCACGATCGTTGGAGGTCGACAAAATCCAGGGGTTAAGTCGGCGATAAAACAAATACAAAGTGCTCAATACAAAGTAGAGCAAATTTATTAAAGAAATGGATACAATAGAAACCTACTCGAGTTTCACCATAAGGATCTTCAGGGTTAAATCCACTGAATTAATCGAGTACTGATTAATTGCAGCCGATTACACGTGTGTTCATTGAATAAGATGTTACGTAACACGTATATATATATATATATATATATATATATATATTAGTTAAGAGTAAGGAAATGAATCCGACTGTATATATAGATAAAATGATATGAAAAACATAGATGTTGTTTTACTGAATTTATTTCTACAACTTTGCATTGCCGATATTGCAATATTTCGATTTTATCAAAAGAAATCTTCTTCAGAGCATATTGATAGGAAGACAATTGGAACTGTTTTAAGATATAATTCTTTTCTACCGGATTCTTTAGGAGAGAAAAAAAGAGAATATTTTATATTTAAACTGGAGATATTGTTTTTTTCCAAATAGCGTGTGTCATGTTCGTCGTTCGGTGTAACTGTTTTTGTAAGAAAAAGAAATACTTCAAATTCAAAAAAAAATTCTCTCTTCTTTTTAAATAAAAAAATAAATATTGAGTTAAATCAACCCATAAATAATTATGTCAAATTGGGGAGAAAAACCCCATCAACATAAGGTTTTATGTTTTGTTGATATCTTGAGAGACCATAGATCTTGGAACTGGTTTGGGGGGTAAGTATGGAAGAATAGCAGTTGCCTATGCAGCAAGTCTCCCTTCTCCTAGCATTCCCTGTTTATTTTTTTATTTTTTTTTAGGTTATTGTTATTTAATCACGTTAGTTATATAGAGCCTTGTAAATGGAGTTCAGAACTGTTTGAATTATACAAATATCCCCAGTGGTTCAAAAGTTATGAGAATTTAAAGCCTCGAAATTGGGGGTACAAATGTGGACATGATTTTGTTTCAAAAATATGTCAAATCACGGACCATTAAAAGAAAGAAATTCAGTGATTTTTCACCGTTTCTTTATTTTTGGAGCAATTTTGATAAAATTTGGTATTCTTATGTAAAATTGTATGTTCTTTCTGATTATGCACTCAAATTGTATGTATCTCTATGCTTTAACCCATTATTTAGAGAATAAGAGATACAGATAGCAGCATTGTTCCCTATGAGAACCAACATTTTGTCAAATAAAATTTTTTAAAAAAGGGTGGGGTATTACGTTCATGGCCAATTTATAACGGATTTTACCAAGAAAAGAAATGTTTGTGTTACATAATTATGGATCCCTAATATCTTTTTAAAGTAGTATAGAAATCCTTATGGCGATCAGTACAACTGATGGCCTTGAGAGTGAGTGACAATGCTTGACCTCACTCTCACCTTGCGTTCTGGGGATGGAACGTGAGAACGGAAGTCAATAGAAGGCCCCCTTCCGGTTTAAGGAGTAAGCAACTCAGTTAGTTGCAGTGACAGTTAGAGTTAGGACTTAGAAGCGAAGCTAGCAAGATGTGAGCTCACTCCGTGATTGTCTGGTCTGGGGGATCTGGAATAAAGTAACATCAAAAGTAAATCGAAGTCTTGTTGTTATTACTAAAAGCTAACAATGACACAAGGCTTCTGATAAGAAATGATCCCCGACAAAGACCCGGAGTGCCCAAGAAACACCACGACAAGACCAGACCAAGATAGAAGATAGATGATAGACGATCAGAAGACGGCCAGAAGAATAGACGACCAGTGTAAGACGTAAGAAAGTATATACAATATATAGATATTTAGTGCCGTCCAAGAAAAGGCACTACGTAACAAATATATCTATTTGGTACCGTGACGACGCCGCTACGTTACATTTGTATTAAATTGTTAGTAATTAATTTTTATGGAGGTTTTCATTTTTATGAAGTTTTTCATTTCATTTGCCACGGATGCCATCAAAATCTTTTTAAAAAAATGGCCAGAAAGCTCGAAAGGACAGTTAATAAAATCGTTAAACAGGAGACGTGGCTTTTGTTTAATTCTACATGTATGAAGGAAAGAATGCTACCCAAATATCACACACACACACACATATATAATATATATATATATATATATATATATATATATATATATATAAAGTCGGATCTTAGCCCTGAAGAGCACTAATCGAAACTTTAAGTTGGTTTATCTGACTCATTAGGTTTGTCTTTATTATTTGCTCTACTTAGGTATTGAGCACTCTTTACTTATTAGCTTTAGTATATCCTAGCAGTATTTTGTATGAATATATATTTCTTATATATATATATATATATATATATATATATATATATATATATATATATATATATATATATATATATATATATATAAATTGTTTTTTCTTTTGGCCAAATATTGTATCAATCGATTACTTTTGGTTGGTACGATTATCTTGGTCTTTTCTTTTTTCCAAAGAAATTTTTTTCTCCCCAGGTGATGTTTGGTGGTATATTTTTACAATCAAACTATTTGCCGGTTTTTTTTTCTCACCGCAAGGGTTTACCAACAAGTTTGATACATTATATGTATATATATATATATATATATATATATATATATATATATATAAACACAAACACTTCAATATCTTTTCGTTTATTCTTCTCACCGTGATAATTCTTTTCCTTTTATTAAATACAAAAGCCATTTTTATAAACTTATTTCTCTTTGTGCAATGAATATTTTTCAATGCATATCTTTGTGCGCATTTGCCAAAGGTGACGTTATTTCTTCATAAGTGTCATGGCGCCCAACAATGGCCGCTCTCAAAAGAACTCGACTACTTTTTGCCGCTTTTCTTTTTAAATAATAATTTAATTTATTTTTTCTTTGTGAATGCGTTTTTTTTTCTTTGTTTTGTTTTTGGTTTTGTTTTGGTTTTTATTGTATTATTTGTTTGTTTTTCATTTTATTTGCTTTTACGTTTTCTCTTTTTTTTGGGGGGTGGGGGAGGCGGGGGTTACTTGTGATTAATTGTTTTGTGCAGGTCGTCGAATTATGGAAATATTAAGATGCAAATTTTATGAATTAATCTAAATATGATGCTCCATAAGTTAAACCGGAAAAGATTTGAAAAAAATGAAAGCAACAGATGGTTGTCTTAAAAACAGATAAAAAGAATTAGAAATGGAGGAAGAATAGATAGATAGATAGATAGACAGAAAGATTGATAGATAGATAGATGGATAGATAGATAGATAGATAGATAGATAGATACTGAGATAGATACATCTAATATAGATAGACTGACATAGATAGATAGATAGATAGATAGATATGAACAGATTGAGATAAATAGATATATAGATATGAACAGATTGACATAGATAGATAGATAGATAGATAGATAGATAGATAGATAGATAGATATATTGAGATAGATAGATATGAACAGAGTGGCATAGATAGATAGATATAGATAGATAGATAGATAGATAGATAGATAGATAGTGATATACTGAGACAGATAGATAGATATAAACAGACTGATAGATAGATAGATAGATAGATGACAGATAGATAGATAGATAGTGATATACTGAGATAGATAGATATGAACTGGCAATAGATAGATAGATAGATAGATATAGATAGATGAGATAGATAGATATGAACAGACTGGCATAGATAGATAGATAGATAGATAGATAGATAGATAGTGATATACTGAGATAGATAGATATGAAAACTGATAGATAGATAGAGATAGATAGATAGATAGATAGATAGATAGTGATATACTGAGATAGATAGATATGAACAGACTATAGATAGATAGATAGATATATATATAGATAGATAGATAGATAGATAGATAGATAGATAGATAGTGATATACTGAGATAGATAGATATGAACAAACTGACATAGATAGATAGATAGATAGATAGATAGATAGATAGATAGATAGATAGATAGATAGTGATATACTGAGATAGATAGATAGATAGATAGATCGATAGGAACAGATTGACATAGATATATATATATATATATATATATATATATATATATATATATAGATAGATAGATAGATAGATAGATAGATAGATAGATAGGTGGTGATATACTGAGATAGATAGATAGATAGATAGATAGATAGATAGGAACAGATTGACATAGATAGATAGATAGATAGATAGATAGATAGATAGATAGATAGATAGATAGTGATATACTGAGATAGATAGATAGATAGATAGATAGATAGATAGATAGGAACAGATTGACATAGATAGATAGATAGATAGATAGATAGATAGATACATACATACATACATACATACATAGTGATATACTGAGATAGATATGACCAGACTGACATAGATAGATAGATAGATAGATAGATAGATAGATAGATAGATAGATAATGATATTCTGAGATAGATAGATATGAACAGACTGAGATAAGTAGATAGAAACAGATATATATATATATATATATATATATAGAGAGAGAGAGAGAGAGAGAGAGAGAGAGAGAGAGATAGTGATATACTGAGATAGATAGATAGATAGATAGATAGATAGGAACAGATTGACATAGATAGATAGATAGATAGATAGATAGATAGATAGATAGTGATATTCTGAGATAGATAGATATGAACAAACTGACATAGATAGATAGATAGATAGATAGATAGATAGATAGCGATATACTGACATAGATAGATATGAGCAGACTGACATAGATAGATAGATAGATAGATAGATAGATAGATAGTGATATACTGAGAGAGAGAGAGAGAGAGAGAGATAGATAGATAGATAGATAGATAGATAGATAGATAGATAGATAGGAACAAATTGACATAGATAGATAGATAGATAGATAGTCATATACTGAGATAGATAGATATGAAGAGACTGACATAGATAGATAGATAGATAGATAGATAGATAGATAGATAATGATATTCTGAGATAGATAGATATGAACGGGACTGAGATAAGTAGATAGAAACAGATATATATAGAGAGAGATAGACAGACAGACAGACGGAGACCGCGATACATACATACATAGAAACGGAGTGAGCTAGATATCCCGCAAGAATTGATCAAGAATTTGTCAAACAAAAAGAGAAAAGAAGACAGAAAGAAAGAAACAAAATATGAATGAACGGCAAGGATGTAAAGAAAGAAACAAACAAAGAATGAATGATGTAAAGAAAAAAGAAAGAAAGAAAGAAAGAAAGAAAGCATGAAAAAAGAAAGAAAGACAAAAAAGAAAGGAAGAAAGAAAGGAAGAAAGAAAGGCGGAATAAGAAAGAAAGAAAGAAAGAAAGAAAGAAAGAAAGAAAGAAAGAAAGAAAGAATTGATAAATGAATGACAATAATCAATAAATGAATCCTATGAAAGATTCCACAAAGAACGAAGAAAATTTGCCGCCATTTCTTCTTAGAACAAAGGGAAAAAAAATCAACAAAAGAAAAATGGCGTCCGTTGTTTTTCGCGCCGTCCGCCTGTCCTTCGGTCTGTCTGTCTGTGTGTCGTTCTCTTTAACCATCCAATGTGCCAATCATTATTGAAGGAAAGGTGCCAGATACTGAAAGAAGTTAATTGAAGAAATAATCAATTTCCTAGACAATTAATTAGACTTCGATCTCTTTAGGCCAATAAAACCGGCTCTTCAATATCTTAGAAAATCCTTTTTTCTTTCTTTCTTTCATCACACACCCCCTCACCCTGTTTTATTTTATTTATTTATTTATTCAGAATCTGCCCAAAGAAAGAAAGAAAGAAAGAAAGAAAGAAAGAAAGAAAGAAAGAAAAGCGGAATAATTAGGAGTGAAAGAAAGAAAGAAAGATAGAGAGAAAGGCGGAAAAAGAAAGAAAGTAAAAGAAAGAAAGAAAGAAAGAAAGAAAGAAAGAAAGAAAGAAAGGCGGAATATTTAGGAGTGAAGAAGAAAGAAAGAAAGAAAGAAAGAAAGAAAGAAAGAAAGAAAGAAAGAAAGGCGGAATAAGAAAGAAAGAAAGAAAGAAAGAAAGAAAGAAAGAAAGACAAAAAGGAAAGAAAAGAAAGAAGAAAGAAAGACAAAAAAGGAAAGAAAGAAAACAAAAACGAAAGAAAAGAAAGAAAGAAGAAGAAAAGAAAGAGAGACAAAAAAGATTCAGAATCTGCCCAAAGAAAAGAAAGAAAAGAAGCGGAATAATTAGGAAAGAAAGAAAGAAAGAAAGAAAGAAAGAAAGAAATAAAAGCGGAATAATTAGGAGTGAAAGAAAGAAAGAAAGATAGAGAGAAAGGGGGGCAGAACGTCTAGGGTTTAAAGAGAAAAAGAAAGAAAAAAGAAAGAAAGGTTGAGTGACTAGGTGTAAAAGAAGAAAGAAAGAAAGAAAGAAAGAAAGAAAGAAAGAAAGAAAGGCGGAATATTTAGAAGTGACAGAAAGAAAGAAAGAAAGAAAGAAAGAAAGAAAGAAAGAAAGGCGGAATAAGAAAGAAAGAAAGAAAGAAAGAAAGACAAAAAAAGAAAGAAAGAAAGACAAAAAAGGAAAGAAAGAAAGAAAGAAAGAAAGAAAGAAACACAAAAAAGAAAGAAAGAAACACAAAAACGAAAGAAAGAAAGAAAGAAAGAAAGAAAGAAAGAAAGAGAGACAAAAAAAGAAAGAAAGAAGGAAAGAGCAGAAGAGCAAGGGTGTAAAGAAAGAAAGAAAGAAAGAAAGAAAGAAAGAAAGAAAGAAAGACAAAAAAGAAATAAAGAAATAAAGACAAGAAAAAAGAAAAAAGAGGAAAGAAAGAAAGAAAGAAAGAAAGAAAGAACTGCAAGGGTGTAAAGAAGAAACAGAAAGGGTGTAAAAAAGAAAGAAGAAAGAAAAAAGAAAAAAAGAAGGAAAAAAATAAAAAAGAAGGAAAGAAAGAAAGAAAGAAAGAAAGAAAGACAAAAAAGAAAGAAAAAGCAAGAAAGAAAGAAAGAAGAAAGAAAGAAAACAAAATGAATGAAAGAAAGACAAAAAAGAAAGAAAGAAGGAAAGAAAGAGCAGAACAGCAAGGGTGTAAAGAAAGAAAGAAAGAAAGGAAGAAAGAAAGAAAGAAAGAAAGAGAAAAAGAAAGAAAGAAAGAATGATTTGGCATTAAATGACCCGCAGCAAAAGAAAGCCAAAAGGAAGGAGAGACAACAGCAATTCCAGCAAGCATCACTGTTTGTTTGCAGTCACTGCACCAGAGATTGCCATTCAAAAATTGGTCTGTTCAGCCACTCACGCAGTTGCAGAAAAAATAATAAAAAAGTGAACACTACGCCATCGTCTTTAGTAGACGGAAGAATGCCAATCATTTTGTTGTTATTTCTTTGAAAGTTTTATATAATCTTTATTTACATTGTTTGTATTTTAGAAATTATTATTTTCCGGGTTTTGTTTGTTTTTTTTTTGCTGGTTTTTGGGGGAGTTAGGGGTTTTTTTTCTATTTTATCACATTTTTTTTGTCTTTGATTTGTTTGGGTTTTTTGTTGTTTTTTGTTTTGTTTTTGTTTTGTTTTTTTGCTGTTGTCATTTTCTCCTCCATCATCCATATTCTGTTGTTTTTGGTTTTTTTTGGTTTTTTTTTGTAACATTTAATTATTTCGTTATATGTTTTTG
>CM042181.1:41295738-41298238 GCA_023376005.1 Doryteuthis pealeii | reverse complement strand
TAGATAGATAGATAGATATGAACACACTAAGAGATAGATAGATAGATAGATAGATAGATATGAACAGATTGGGATATAGATAGATAGATAGATAGATAGATAGACTGAGATTCCACCATTATTTACTTGATTTCACCTTTTTAATGACTTTCAACCTTTCGTCGGATTTCCATTAAATAATTATTGTTTTGATTTTTCTTTGTATTTTTCTTCTTCTTTTTCTTATTGGCTTTTTAATTACTCGAGTGTCGCTTTATTCAGGCAAAATGAAGGTAAGAGCTTTTGGATTGGGTAAAGGGCATTTTGTTGATTAATGTCGAACGAGCTTTGAAATCCATTAAAAATAAACACTACTTAAACTATCTATCGACAACTTACTCAGGACTTTATATATATATATATATATATGTGTGTGTGTGTGGTGTGTGTGTGTGTGAGAGAGAGAGAGGAGAGTGTGTGTGTGTGTGTATGTGTGTTCGCGTTTCTATGTGAGTGCATGTATGTATATATATATATATATGTGTGTGTTTGTATAGGACTTTATATAATATATATATATATATATATATATATGTGTGTGTGTGTGTGTGTGTGTGTGTGTGTGTGTATGTGTGTATCGCTGTGTCTGTCTGTGTGTCTGATTGTCTGTCTGTATATATGTATGTTTATATATTTTTGTATATATGTAAATATATGTGTGTGTGTATATATGTGTGTCAGTATGTATATATATATGAATATATATGTGTGTATGTATATATATTTATGTATGTATATATGTGTGTGTATGCATGTTTATAGATATGTGTGCATGTATGTATGTATGTATGTATGTATGTATATATATGAGTGTGTGTATGTTTGTATATATGTACTTATATATGTGTGTATGTCTATGATTATTCGTATACATATGTATCTATGAATATATATGTGTATATGTATGCATATATATATATATATATATATATATATATATATATATACGTACATATATATGCATAAATATACACATTTATATTCATATATACATGCGCATTCATATGTATACGAATAAACATAGACATACACACATATATATGTACATATATACAAACATACACACGCTCATATATATACATACATACATACATGCACACGTATGTATATACATACATACACACACACATATATATACATATATATATATATATACATATATATATATATATACATGCACACATATATATTCATATATATATACATACACATATATACATACACACATATATTTACATATATACAAAAATATATAAACATACATATATACAAACAGACACACAGACACACCGATACACACACATATATATATATATATATATATATATATATATATATATATATAGTGTTTTATACAATTTTTTTTTGTTTTTTGCTATCTACTTTATTATCTCACGTAATTTTTACATTTTATGTTGTTATTTTTATTTATTTTTTTGTTTGTTTTTTTTTTTTTTGCTTTTGTTTGTTGTGGTTTATTCTGTGTACGTCTACATGTCTGAGAATTAGGAATTGGTCGGTATGTAATGGAAATGAACACGGCATCACGTGTCAAATCCTGGTCTAGGCAGTTTGCATTTCATATAGTAGCACTAATACCTTGGTAAAGTATATCAATTTACTTCAACAATATATATATATATATATATATATATATAATATATATACTATATCTTAGTAATCTTTACGTCCCTCACAATCCTATAACCTCACCACCAGAAGCTTTCCTCTCATGAGCCCTCAAATGACTCATCAAACCCGCTGTAGATCCACAAAGTTTGATGCAAATATGACATAGGAAGGACGTCCTTCCCATTGTATCAGATGGATCAGATGATAAAAATGAACACGGCAACACGAGTTCAAATCCTGGTCTAGGCTGTCTGCATTTCATATAGTAGTACTGATACCCTTGATAAAAGTATGCATCAATCCTCCCTACAGAGATGGATAACCAGTTAGGTATGGTAACCGATCTAGGTGAAGGAAAATTGACCTTGTGTCACACCCTTATTTTTCAGACGGGTAGGGTAAATATATACATGTGAAAATTAATTACCCGTTGTTGATTGGTTGGTTGGTTGGTTTATTGATTTTAACGGCATATCAACGCGTTTGGGGTTATGTCATACCTAATGGTTAGGAAGAGATATATGTTGTGTATTTATATTTATACTTTTTAGCAATTGGTTTTAACAATGTGTTAGCATTATTGGGGATCATGTTGTATGGTATTGATTTGTTTCATGTCTATATTCTATGGTATAATTTTATTTCCCTCATAAAGGAGAGAATATCCTCCATGTTGACATTTTCAAACAGATCTTTCATATTGTTTGCTTTAAATTAACGGTTTCTGATGTGAGCAAGAAACCTGCATTCCATCAATAAGTCTTTGACAGTCAAATGTGTTTGACATGTTTCACACTGTGGTTGTTGTTCTTGTTTGAGTATATAGGAG
>CM042181.1:41253238-41288238 GCA_023376005.1 Doryteuthis pealeii | reverse complement strand
CATAACAGAATAAATACACTCAAAATTTGAACATGCAGCATTAGACAGTCCTCATTGTTTTTTAAAACAAGTTTTAATAAATACATGACTGGTATTATATATCTATATATAGTTTGTTTTATTTAAATACATATTTAAAGTTTACATTTCAAATTGTTTTATTTTTTAATCCTTTTATGAATTTGATGATTTTACTTACTTAAGGTACAAACTGGCTGACATTGAATTTTTTACTCCCACCCCTCAGGCAATATGTTTCAAAAATCTATTTTTACATCGCCCGGAGGGTCTTTTTTATTTTGTACTAATAATAATAATAATAATAATAATAATAATAATAATAATAATAATGAAATTTATTTTGTACAGTTCTCAGGTGCACCACAACTCATCAAAGTCTCATGTCAAGTACACAGAATAATGTATTAGTGTCAGGAATATGAACAGTTTACAGTAGTTATATGTATGTATGTGTGCGCTTATGTGTGCATATGTGTGTGGAGAGGGACATCATGTATAGTGTCGGTGGACTACAGGAAGCATGGAGGCTTTGAAAGATTCAGTGTTTCGGCAGCCTACAACAGACACGGGCAGCTTATTCCATGTCTCTGCAATTCTGAGCGTGAAAAAATGTTTCCGAAAGTCACGTGAGCAGTACTGTTTTCTGACTTTGTAGGCATGCCCGCGTGTGTTGGAAAGATGGAGATCAAATGTTGACAAATTCGTGGTGTTGTAGATCATATTAGCTTCTGGAGATGTAAAAATCCAGATATTTTGTTTTTCTCAATAGACACAACATTACAAATCCTTTGAAATTTTCCATCTTTCATCAATTGTACTGTGGACTTTTAACTTACTTTCTTGTAGCTGGAATCATGAACATTTTTGAGACTTTTTTAATACATTTTTTATATATTTTTACAACAAACTCTTTTGAGTTTTCTTGTGGATTATAATACTTCTGATTTTTTTTTAAATAAAATTTATTTTATTTTTAACACAGAATATGCATTTTCAAAAATTTAAAAGAAAAAAAAAAATTCCGGCTCCGAACATGAACGTTAGTTTGTACCCCTCCTGTTTTTTAACGGTTTACTTATTCCGTCTCTCCATCATAAATATTTCGCTCTTGAAGAAGACCACTTTATCAAAAGGTCGAAAACAGATTTATCTCAGCGAACTATAACATAGCTTGTTTTTTCTAAAAATGTTTAATTCATATATATATATATATATATATTATATATATATATTTAAGAAATGGATATAAAGTAACCTACTCGAGTTTCATCATCTGGTGAAACTCGAGTTGGTTACTTTATATCCATTTCTTTAATAAATTTTGCTCTACATTGTATTGAGCACTTTGTATTTGTTTTTTCGCGGTCTTAACCCCTGGATCCTGTGCGCTCCCAACGATCGTACCCGTACCCACCAGTAAGCCACTACTCATACATTAACGCATATTATATATATATATATATATATATATATATATATATATATATATATTATAGAAAGAACAGAGTAATGAATGCAAAAAAAGAAAGAAAGAAGGAACAAATACATTAAAGATAGAGGGTTGGTTGGTTGTTTGGTTATCTGGTGTTTTTATGGCATATCAACCCTTGTTGGGTTATTTTATGAAGCTCTAGAACTTATTTTACAGACAAAATTAGATTACCAAAAGTCACCATTTTTCGCGACCGACAACCCAAATTTGGAAAGATAAAAATCGACATAACTCCGCAAATTTTGGGAATTGAAAGCTCAAATTTTGGGAATTGTCTAACTTTAACATAGTCCACATAGACCAGGATTGAACCTTCAATCTAGTGATAACTGTCATTTAGAACTGTCTTAACCTAACCCCTTTATCCGCTTGGTCAGGGGCAGCAGTAATAATAATTAATAATTAATAATAATAATTATAATTAACACAAGCTTAACACCTGTACCCCAGCTATGGTTAGCGGAATGAGAACAGGATACACCCGTGGAATAAATAAAGGGTTAGGTTCAAAGTTCCGTGATGGCTCCCGATTACGACAAGAATGTTCCCGAGTTCGAAAAGAACGTTCCCGAGTCCGAAATGGTTCCCGAGTCCAACAAGAAATACCTGAAGAATGCCGGAGGGCACATCAGCTGAAACGTTGTACAGATAACAATGAAGATGAGGACAATAGTCCGAATAATACAAATAATACTAATCATCAAGCCTCGTCTAAAAAATCCAGAGAAATAACATTTTTTTTATAAGCCATTTTTTCAGGGGAACTAACTCCTATCAACTTTTATAAAGTTATCTCCCATGAATATAAGAAATGATCATTATTATTAAGTCATAATGACAATATGGATCCCCATGAGTCTTCCTCGCCACCAGACCCTATCAACCGTCTATTCTGGAAGGCACACTGCATAGCTTTTAGTGGCTGCGAAGAGTTGAACTTTATAGACTTTTGGCCAACTCGCACTGGTGTGTCCATGCGTAGTTGTCTATAGGCTCGTCATTGGTTTAAGGAAAAATGAATTATTAATGAAAACAAAAGTCTGTGAGCCTCTACTTTTGGTATGTGGTTGCTTTTGTTGATATTCAAATATGAGGTAAGAAAAGACATCATTTAAAACGCTGACTAACGTTGGCGTCTTCATCTAAAACTACGTGACGTAATTTTTCCCTAAAATTCTTGGAAACTAATTTTAATGAATGGAAAATATTTTTTACCTCGTCGTCCCTATTTAAAAGCGTTTTTATAGTTAATGATTTGCAATGTATTTCTATTCTTTGATAATGGATCTGCGTGACCAGTTTGCTAACCATCACACCTCGACAGAAACGCTCTATACATCAAAATACTGTAATGTTGTGTATAGACTCAAAAGTTGTTAGTTGATGTCAGGAGATGAAAGAAATAGACAAACATGTATCTACCATTTGGTTCCCATATTTATTAATTGTAATAGAAGTGACAGTGACTTATCGGAAGCTAAATGCGTTCACTGTCTCGCGTGTCAATCTACTCTCTGAGAGCTGTTCGCAAAACTGCCATTTTTATGCTACAGACTTATTTGCATAAGATAGCAACGACACATTTTAAAAAACAGGCGAGTGGGCGTTGGGTAGCAGTTCTCCTACAGGCTTCACATGCATAACGTCCAAGGACTTCACGCCTGTTGTAGTCTTTACTTCTTGTGTGTACTGAAGTTTTGTGTTGGTGGGAATTTACAAGATTGTCGTAGCAGCTTCATTTTTTTTTTTTTTAGTAACCCTACTGTTACATTAATACTTTAATAATTTAAATCTAGCCATCTTAGTGAGTTTCCAAATTGTCCCTCATAGAAAGGAAGTAAGTCTTGCATCTTCTAAAGATTTCTAACATTAACCTTCCCTACTACAACCCACCACCCAGGTCTGCTCGGTTATACTTCTGGACTGTAACTTGGTACTTTGTTTAGGTGTACTGTTGTGTATAGACTCAAAAGTTGTTAGTTGATGTCAGGAGATGAAAGAAATAGACAATAGAATATATTAGGGGTAGGAAGGGCGTGGTCTAATGGTTAGAGCCGTGAGAAATGGACACGTCGACCCGAGATCAAATCCTGGACGAGGTTGTTTGAATTTGACATAGTCCTAATACCCATTAGAAAGATATGAATCCGATTATTTTCCCTCCAGCTATGGGTTAATAATAGGGCAGAATTGGGTCTTTAACCTTGGCTAGGTAACCAGTCTAGGAGAAGGAAAACTTAATTCAAACCTGTTTAACTCCGCTTAAGAAATTGACTTTGTGTCTCATCCTGTTCGCGTCGAGGGATATATAATATATATATATATATATATATATATATATATATATATATATTGGGGGGTGTTGAAAGGATAAATAAATAAAGGAAAGAAAATGTTGAATGGATAAAAATGGTTTAATGAAATGACAACACGTATTTCGGCCGAGAGTTTGTCCATGTATACATTGTATTCTATTTATTATTATTTTAAATATGAAATAATAATAATAATAATAATAATAATAATAATAATAATAATAATAATAATAATAATAGAGATGAGACTGTAAACCATGTACTCTGCGAATGAAGCAAACTAGCACAACGGGAGTACAAAACTAGACACGACTGGGTTGGGAAGGTGATCCACTGGGAATTATGCAAAAAATTTAATTTTGACCATACAACAAAATGGTATATGCATAAACCAGAATCTGTTCTTGAGAACGAAACGCATAAAATTCTCTGGGGCTTTGAAATAAAAACGGATCACCTTATCCCAGCAAGAAGACCAGACCTAGTGTTGATAATCAAAAAAGAAAGAACTTGTCAACTGGTGGATTTTGCAGTGCCAGCAGATCACAGGGTGAGGCTAAAGGAAAATGAAAAAATGGACAAATATCTGAACCTTGCCAGAGAACTGAAAAAGTTATGGAATATGAAAGTGATACCAATTGTAGTTGGTGCACTTGGAACAGTCCCAAAAGCATTAGAAAAGGGTTTGGAAAGTTTGGAAATTAGAGGAAGGATTGAAACCATTCAGAACACTGCACTGCTGCAATCTGCCAGAATACTGAGAAGAGTCCTGGAAACCTGAAGATACTTGCTGTCACTCAGACTCCAGTGAAAGACCATCAGCTAACACTGATGTGAAAACTCAAATAATAATAATAATAATAATAATAATAATAATAATAATGGACTTTGAAATAAAAACGGATCACCTTATCCCAGCAAGAAGACCAGACCTAGTGTTGATAAACAAAAGAGAAAGAACTTGTCAACTGGTGGATTTTGCAGTGTCAGCAGATCACAGGGTGAAGCTAAAGGAAAATGAAAAAATGGACAAATATCTGGACCTTGCCAGAGAACTGAAAAAGGTATGGAATATGAAAGTGAAAGTGATACCAATTGTAGTTGGTGCACTTGGAACAGTCCCAAAAGGATTAGAAAAGGGTTTGGAAAGTTTCGAAATCAGAGGAAGGATTGAAACCATTCAGAACACTGCACTGCTGCAATCTGCCAGAATACTCAGAAGAGTCCTGGAGAACTGAGGAGACTTGCTGTCACTCAGACTCCAGTGAAAGACCATCAGCTAACACTGATGTGAAAACTCAAAAGGAGTAAATCTTATTATAATGGAGATTATGTGTTTGTTTGTCTGTAACCGAAACTATATCACTACTCAAGTCACTATCCATTTAGTTATTATACATCACATTCTCCATGAATCATTTTTATTTAAGCCTCAATTATTAATAAAATTGTTTTTCATTATTAATACTGCTGGTCATATCTACGTGCTAATAACATGCAATTGTATTTATATGTACAACAAAAAGCGGTTTACTGTGTGAATGGGAAGGCTAATTTGCATATTGATATTTAAAATTTGATTTAATAAATATGTGCTTGTATTGTTGATTTCTAATTATTTGATTTTATCTTAATGAATATGAGCAAAATCTCGGAGATAAATCTTAAAAGAAATCAATTATCAAAGAGAAATAACTGTTATTTTATTCTTTACTTCCTAATTTAACTAAATAGTTAAATTAGAAAAGTTTAGCAAGAAAAGACCGGGGTGATGGAAGAAGTAGCTACAGCTATTATATTTTTCGATTATACCCACCTCTGTTTCAAATCTGTTTATCTGCATTCTTATTTAGTTTATTTAGACTTTCTAATTTAATATGATATTTTATGACATTAGTACTTGCACCCGGAGGGTGCATATATTTGCTAGTAATAATAATAATAGAAAAATATAAAATATTTAAGTAAACAAAGAGAACGACCTTCTTCAGGGGCAAAATGTTTTATATTTGAAGTCGAAACGGTCAAAATACAGAGAAATTTGTTTTAAATATATATATATACCTAAAAATTATATATATATATATATATATATATATATATATATATATATATATGTGTGTGTGTGTGTGTGTGTGTGTGTGTGTGTGTAAAGTAAGTAAAATCGTCGGAGTGGCCTATAGTTGGTATCAGCCAGACAGCGAGGGAGTCTATCCCCTTTTCACTAGCGCTAGATAAGGAAAGATTGTCGCANTGTCTTGGCGTCTGGAATGGAACGCACAGACCCTGTGATAACTCATACGCTGATTGCGGAGAGACGTATCAACCGAACCTTGAAGCCCTGGTCCGACGCTCTACCCGACTGTAGCTAAAACCTAAAAATATTGAGCTGAAATTTTTTTGTGTTACTGTTTGTGATGAATTTACTTACAATGAATATTTCCATGTAACTGCGGCTAATTTGTGTTTACATATTTAGGTTGTACAAAACATGGCCGATGAAATGTTCGGTTTGAGAATGTCATTCGCATAAATTTGTTGTTTATTTCAGACGAATATTGGCAATATATATAATAATGTGTGCGCAAAAATAAAATTTATTTTATTTCAGATAGAACAGGATTTTGAGAAAATAGAAGCCTTCCAAAGATGAACATGCCTAAACATGACCTTCGCTTCTTATGTTCATGAGTTCAAAGCTGGGCACAAGCCTCCAAACTGTGCAATACAACAAAGCATGGGGAGTGAATCCACAAGTGATCGACTGATATGAAGTGATTCCAGAAATTCCCACAGTGGAGAGAGAGCTCTGAAGATGACAAAGTAAGTGATGGACGTGCGTTTTGACAATGACAATTGCAGGCAGTTTGTTGAGCAAAATCCACGACAAGTGTCAGAGAATGTCCTCAGACATGTGCAGCATCTGCAAAGTGTCACGCCATTTACAGAGTATTGGAAAGGTAAAAAGCTCGATAAGGGTTCCTCAGGAGCTCAATGACACGCAAAAACTTAACGGTTTGAAGGTGCTTCGAGCTCAGTTTTGACGTAAACCAATATACCTTTCTCCGACCGAATAGTCACATTTGTGATACGAACTTACCTCTCCTCCATATTCTCCTGATCTTTCCCCTACTGAATTATCATTTTTTAGGCACTTAAGCACTTCTTAAATGGGTCAAAACTTTTCTTAAAGAAGAGGTGGAATCATCATTAATTTTAAAAGATTTTGTTGCATCAACAGCCAATAACTTTTTACCAACGCGGAATAAATGACCTTGTAGATCGATGGCAGAGATGCCATAGGCTGCCCAAGACTCGTATTTTTCACAATTTTAACCATTTCTACTGTTAATGTTTCAAAATAAATGTATGTATTGAAATTCGGACATTATTTTTGTAACAAGTAATAGTAACTTTTGTGGAAATCTCAAACGTAACAACTTGAGAATGAATAAAAACTCTTTGAATTCAAATATTCTTTCAGGGAGTTAACTCTGTTTTTTTTAATTAAAGTTATTTCCCATGTTTCACAATATCATGGTAAAGAATTTACAAGCAGTTTCGTCTTGGCACAAAGGGTTTCATGCTGCATACAATATTAGATTCGTTGGTTGTTGGTTGGTTGGTAGATTTTACGGCATGTCACCCCCTGTGGGTTATTTTATGCCGAAGACGATTTTTTTGATATTCAATCTTTTAGCTCATTTTTTTTTTCATTTTAAAAGACATTATTTTGCGATCTCGATTCAGAAGGACAATGTTTTTCATTTACCTATCCGTCAAAATCTCGGTTGTTTGTTAACTAGACGATTTTTAGAGTTTTTTCTTTTATATCATAAACTAGCCCCCTAACCCTAACCGTCCTACCCCTAACCCAAAACAAACACCCGGATTTTTCTCACGACGTGTGCACTAGACAAACATGACTAACTTCATGTAATCGGATGCAACAATACGGGTGCTCTAAAGGTCATTATTCTGGATCTTACGTTCTTTTCTTTACTGGATTGTTTCAAAAATTGAGTACACGCACCTAAATAGCGTCACCTATTCTGAGGCATATATTCTCACTACCTACTCTCGGAAACAGGTCCATACCTTCTCTCATACTCTCCCTCTCTAATCCCTCTCACAGCTGTGGTTAGATCTTCTCTTAGTACCCACAATACAAGATACTCTCTACAAGCCTATGGGGTTTATGGCAGGGTAAATGGGAAACCCACACAAAATGTTGAAGATGAAGTGGACATTGTTTAAAGAGAAAAAGAAAACACGAACGTAGAAATTAGGCGGTTTTTGTGATAATGTCGCTCTTAAAATGTGGAGTCAAGTCGCCTTGATATGGGTTGTCTATGTGTTTCCGATGATTATTCGATGCGGGACTTACGAGAGAAGAGAGGATATATATTGCCACGGATTATCACTTCTAGAGACCATGGAATACTCGCTGCTTGAGAGTTGGAAGTGTGTAAAGTAGGATGCGTGTTGATAGTTGTGTTCTGTCTTTGTATGTGTGTTATCACAGCAGTATAGACGGCATGCGAGAGAAAGTGAGAGACGCGAGCATCTGTCTGTGTACTCAGTGAGACTAGAGCGAGGTATAAGATGAAAAGAGGCACGAGCGCTGTGGCAATCACGCAGTGTGCACGAAGAAAAGAGAGCATGCCCGGCCGAAGTGGGTCCGACATGATTGGCACGGTAGAAGTGGTGGTGCGACCGCGTTGATGGTCTGTGTATAGCAAGCCCAAACCTTTATGTCGTGCTTGTTTGTTGTGTTGATTCATAGTGTGTGGTTGCGTTATGCGAAGAAGGAGAGAGAGGCGCGGTGAACTAGCGGGAGCTGCTAACACATGTCGTGGGAATGAGGTTAATACTCTATATGATGGTGGAGGTTCCGAGGTTTGGAGGTAGTTTGTGTGGACACTGTTGAGCCACCCATCTTTCATACATCTTTCCCCTCTTCATTGCTTCCCTGTCTCCACCCTAACTCTTCCGAGAGTTCGGTAGTACCTTCTTGATTCACGGGTCCCATTGCCAAATTGGTGTTCTAGTAGTCACTGTTAACAACCGTATTTACTAGGAGAAAAAATTGTGTACATTCTCTCTTAACGAAATTGATCTTATTTTTCATATAAACACTGCGGTTAATCGTTTGTCTACTGTTCGCATTAGTTATTTGTTGATTTCTCTCCATTGGCTCTGAGGTTGATTATGTCCGTAAACAATATATTATAAAAACTCACATTCAACTAGTAGCAATGACATACGAATTTATGGCATCCTCGGCACTGCGGTGGCAGTAAAATGGGTATCCGACTCTGAGAATTGTGTCAGGATCCGAGGAGATTTATTGGTTTCACCAATATTCAATAGCTAATTAATAGGTCCATCACTGCAGCGCGAAGGCCTGAATCTTGTTTCCTGGAGATATTCTGACGTACCGGCTCATTGTTTTCGCCATCCTCAGCAAGAATGGTCGTGAACCCAACGCTTTTCATTCCCGTGGAGGTTAGGGATATGTCAGGGGAGGGGCCGACCCCTTTCTTGGGACCACGCAAACCTTTACGCGCCTTCGGGTAGCTCTATTCACGTGATCGGTTTTATATATTTATAGGGGGTTGTGTTTTGCTTTGCCTATATAAGACGGGGCAAGGCCATGGCGTCAAATTGCGGGAGTGCACAGAATTTTTCATATATGACCTTGTTTTCTTAGCTGATTTTTGCTTGTTATTTGTGACGTTAATGCCACATCGGGCAGCCCGCATAATCTGCCTGGGACGAGGGACCTTCTCTTGTCCGATCTCACTATTTTATGCTTACATTATTACTCCGCCTGCTTTTTCCGTTCTATTGAACCTCTATACGATAAGGGTCCAACCAGTGGAGTTGTCATTTGTTTTTTGATGCAAGTTTCGGTAACACGTGCGTTCTTTCTATCCTTCTGGAACACCCTAATTTTTAGGTGGAGCTGGCGTTTCCTACTATATTCTTCTTCACAGGGGGCAATCTTGTTACCATAAACTAAACCCGGGATGTAGGTTGGACCACTTTGGGTCTGCCCATAATTAGGGAAAAAGGCACGGCCGTGATGCACATAGGTCGGAACACTAGAGACGCCATTGCCGTGAACGGGGATGTTCTACTTTTTTTGTAACCATGTCTATTCACTATCTTGACAGTAAGTGCAATCCGTGTTGGCATTTTATTTAATTTTCAACGCTGCCTTTTCAGCCTTTGTCAGGAGCTGGCTCGCCTGCCCCTTAGTCCTTAAAAATCTGTATAAGCTCACTCGTGTGCTCTCAATTATATTATTAGTTTACACTAGAAAAATTATAATATAGACTATCTGTTTCTTGCCACCTCTTTCCGCACTGGTGCTCAGGACTTGCGAACATCTAGAGTGCTGGCCTTCAGGCACTATTTTTTAATGGCGGGAGTACTTTATGGTGCGCTATTTGAATCAGGTCTTTGTCTTTTGCTGCCCTCTAGACCGTGGTGGCCTAACATGGTTCAATTAGAGTAACCTAGGTCCTGCCATATATATTATTTTGGTCGCAAAGCCGATGTGTAAGATGTAGGTATTCACGATTCTTTTCCAAGGGTTTCATTAGACGTCTTTAAAGTTAAATGCACTTAACTCCTGTCAACTGGAATTTGAATCTCAGGTGCTGACGAGTCTTTCCCATGACTCTTACACCATTTAATACACGCGTTGCCTACCATAAACAAAATATATAATCTTGTTACCTTTAAGTAATAATTAAATTCATTAAAAATCTTAAGTAGTACCCAGCAAATTTTCTCTTTTTTTCGGGAGTTTTCACTATTACAGTGTTTTAGGCTGAGGGTGTCTTAATCACACGGGATTTGGGAGCTCTAGGAGTGTTTTAAAGCACGAACGTGCATCCGCTCGTACAGAGTCTACCAGCAGACTTCATTCCCTTCGATTTTAGGTGAGGTGTCCTTAGTACTTTAAACTTTATCGACTATTATTTTCCTAGCAGATTATTATTACCTACTAGACTTGCAGCACAATTATTCGTTTTTATTTTTAGAACTGGATAACTCGGATTTGAACAATTAATAAGTGTCATTGAAATTTTAGTCACATTAAGAATAATAAAGCGAGTGAAAATCAGTATTAAAATAAATCGGCAAAGTGAGCAATATATAGTTTCGTGACCAGTTTACCCTGACGAAGGTGAATAGGGTACTGCTAGTCGCAGTTAGACTCCCTGGGTTCAGATAAGCTTGCACCCTCTTTATAAATTGTTTGATATCCGGATTCGGAGTACATGCGGCGTCTGTGTATCCCACCCCTCACCTGTCATAGGCAATTCATCACGAGGACCACCTTTTACAAACTATACAGGTAGATAAAGTGTTCCGTCCTTCTGTAGGGGGCCGAAGGACCAGCTGGAATTGGTCAACCCAGGTTAGAGAAATTCGAGAGAAGAAGGCAAGGTAGAGAGAGGGAGAGAGGGAAAGAGAAGCACGGTATGAAGAGAGAGGAGAGAGACGAGACGGCGATGGATATGAAGAGAGAGTGGGGTAGGAGAGATGAGATTTTGGGAAGGAGGAACTAATTCATAGCAACTTTGTGGATTTACAAGTTGTGTGTGTTATTTTGTTAGGTTGTGCATGGCCGAGGCGTGAGTAAGAGAGAGAGAGAAGAGGTAGTAGGAAGAGAGGGAGAGAGAGGAACATTGATAGGGAGAGGGCGAGTGAATGTCATTGAAAGCATGTGAAGTCTCACCGTCTTGCGACTGCATTTATGGGTTGAGTTGCTGTATGGTTACTGGATATAAAGTCACATGTCATCTGGTGTGTTATTGTCAAAGTTGCGTGTGGTGATGTAGTTTCTTTGTTGGTTTTAGTTGTTACTGGAGAAATCGTCTGAGGTGTTGTGGTGTGACGCACGACGCGAGTAGGAAAGCAGGCGCAGGCAGGACTGTGAGAGTAAGGATGCAAAGAGGAGCGAGGAGAGCGCGAGACAGTGAGTCGAGAAACGCCCGGACTAGCTAGACCAGATCCCGGATATTTCTTCCAAGTAGTTAAGACCAGACATTAGAAGCTTATACCTTATGAATCCGGACCAGAAGAAAATAATTACGACATGAGTAGAAGACGTAAGGGGTACTCCATCCCCACTTCTGAGGAGTTCTTGCAGATTTGCACTGCTAGTGCTAATTATTCCTGGTAATGGGTAATCAGAGTACTAACTCTCTAGCACTCTCTCCCTTATAACGGTTTCTAAAATCCTTATTAAATTTCCATCCCTTTTGGGACCGTTCCAAGTGGCACGCACTACAATTGGTAATACACTCTACTCACTTCGGTCAATATTCCATAACTTTTTCATTCTTTAGCAAGGTGCAGATTTAGTCAGATTATTTGTTCCCAGTTTTGGTTTTAATTTTCCTTACTATTATTTAAAACTTTCACGCTGTTTTGATTGACTTTGGCATTACTGCAAAAATATCCACTACATGATTGACAAGTTCTTTCTTTTTTGTTTATCAACACAATAGGTCTGGGTATCTCTTCTTGCAGGGAATAATGTGATCCGTTTTTATTTTAAATGCCCCAGAGATCATTTTTTATGACCGTTTCGTTTCTCAAGAACCAGATTCTGGTTTTATGCATAGTACCATTTTGTTGTTTAGTGGTCAAAGAATTTTAATGTTTGTTTGGTTGCATGAATTTCTCTCGCAGTGATCATTCGCTTCCCAACTCAGTCGGTTGTCTATTTTTTGTAGGTTCGTTGTATTAGTGCTAGTTTTGCTGGACATTCACAAAGAGTATAGTGGTTTAAAGTCTTTAACATGCTTTGCCTATGTTATCCTGTTCCGGAGGTGTTGGTTTGGCATGCAGTGTCTATGGGCATTGTTACTTTATTTTGTTGGGTGGTCGGTTTAGTTCAAGTGTGTTTTGACGGTATGGCGGATCGGACACAACTGGTGTTTGTGCATTGCATGGTTATTATTTCTCTGAATGAAGGCAGGGCGTTAAGCAGGAGTAGAGTTAGATACGAGTGAGTTAGAAGAGGGGGGGTGGATCACGAGAGTAGTTAGTAAATGGTGTTGAAAGGTTTTCTTCACGCTTTCTTATATAACCAATTATGTACCAGAAGTCTGGTACTTATAATTGTAGACGAAACGAGCCAGATACTTGTAGTGTGTCGTTGAAAAGCGCTCCATATATTTTACTTGTTATTTTTAATTCCCATTTTTTTGCTTTTCCTCTCCACGTTTTTGTTGTGTCTCTTGGAGGTCTGTGTTGTCCATAATGTCGCTTGCTAGCTAATTGATGTCGACCAGCATGAAAGGCTAGATAGGTTGTACTGTTTGCTGCTATTCTGTGTAAGAAGTGCTTGTGGGAGGAGCACAAGAGTTGGGTTGGATGTGGATTATGTACCACATTACCTGCTAATGATGTGGGTCCCTTTCTTAAGTATCTTTTTTTCTCTTCGCTTTTTCTTTGACACATATATTAGTTCTACTCTCTACTTCATCGCTCTAGGGTGGAGAGCCTTTTGCATGGTCATTAAATTTTATAGTTACGCCTTTGGTCAATATCGTCTAGATTACTTTCTTTGTCGCATTTTAATAGAAATGGTGCTGAGTTTGATTTCTATAAATGGAGAGTTCTCCGGAGGTGATTGACGTGCGCTTTAATCAGATTTTCATGCACGCCATGCTTAAGCTTTAGCTCTTCTAGAAAGTTTCTACTAGTCATCTCTCCCCTCGACGTACTTCCATAATTTCTTTGAAGCTTCCTTGTCAATTTCCTGCTTGCTTTGAGTCATTCGTTCGCGTCACTAAAATCTCCTTAAGGTATTGGGATTTTGTGGAGCTTCATATCAGCTTTTCTCAATCAAGTGTTTGACCTTAGAAAGTTTCTCTTCTGATTTCGGATAGGTTGTGATTCTCTCATCCGTCATTAGTTTTTTCTTTCACTCGCCTCCCTTTGTATGACCAAGCAGGTTGATGCTATCAGGTTTTTTCAATTCTTTCAAAATTTCCTCATTCCTATTTGGTGCGTCGTCTCTTGGATTAGGATGGGGGTACAGTCTTTGGCTACTCACTATATTCGTTATGTTAGTGTTGTATCTTAGCTACTCCAGATTTCTTTTCTATTTTTTGCAAAAACATTTTAATGTCATCTGTACATAGGTGTTTATCTTTTCTTTGTGAGTTAGTGAATTTGGGTAGGCCGGTTCCCCGTGTAGCATTTTGTTAACGTATATGATTCAGTGTTGTCGGCATTCTAATTGCTTAATAATAAAAGTAAGTGGGTTTGAGTAATGAGTCTCCTTCGGAAGATACCTCTTTGGATTTTTTATGTGTGGATCTTGCAGCGATTACAGTTTTTTCCAGATTCGTTTAAAAATTGAACTCGAAGTTTCCATGGATTTTTTTAATGAATTTTATGGTGTGTGCTTATTGGAAAATTTTTGTACATTATTATTATTATATAGATACTATTATTATTTATGAGTTTTCACATATTCCAGTGTTAAGCTTGATGGTCTTATCAGTGGAGTCCTGAGTGACAGCAAGTCTCCTCAGGTCTACAGGTGACTCTTTCTGTGTTATGTTATTCTCTGGGCAGGATTTTTGGCATAGCAGTGTCTCAGTTGTTCTGGGATGATGAATTATCACACCTTCCTTCCCGTTATTCGGATAACATTTTCCTCAACTGATTTTTACTAAATCGTCCTTTTTTTGGTTGGGACTAAAGTTTCCAAAAGTGGAACATCAACTTATATTCTAATGGACTTAATACCTCTGGTATACTTACTTTTCATCTTTCATTTTAATATTTCCATAACTTTTATCAGTTCTTCTGGATAGGTCCAGATATTTGTTTCAATCTTTTTCACATTTTCTTTTAACTTCACTCTGTGATTACGCTGGAGTATTACCTTCCTCAGGATGGCAAAATCCACCAGTTGAAAAGGTTCTTTATGTTTTTTTGTTAATTCAACACTCAGGTTTGGTCACTTCTCTTGCGTGGGGATATAGGCTGAGGTGGGCTGGTTATTCATTCACAAAGCCCTCCCAGCAAAATTTTCGTTGGGCGAGTTATTACGTTCACCTCAAAAGAACTTAGAGTAGGGAGTTTCTGGTTTATTACCTCGTCTGTCCCATATATAGACATCGCTAGAGCAGAGTTTCTCGTTCACGTGGTCGGCTTTCTACTACACAGCACCCATATGATAAAAGGGATTGGGCTTGCATGAGGGGCAATAGGGTTGGGAAAATCATATAGGTGCTAGGGCTTGAGTGACCACCGATCGATCGAGGGGGCTCTCTCTCGACCGCCCGTCTAACCCAAGATAGGGCCAAAGTGGAGGATTGCAAGAGCATGACTGCTTCATCCCACTTAGGAGTTTCTTTATCTCTTGTAACTACTATTCCCACAGATATAGGAATACATCCCGTTCCCAAACCCCATCGTGTCTAGTTTTTTGTGTATTCTTAATTGTGCTAGTTTGCTACAATTCACAGAGTATATGGTTTACAGTCTCTCTCTATTACCGCAACAGTCTACATTTACTAATTTTGTTGGGTCTTATTCATTTTCGCTTTGATATAGTTTGTCTTTATGGCATTATTTGTGCAGCAATTATAAGTGGATTCAGTTTCTATTTTGAGGCTTTCCCTTATCTTAACGCATCGATCCCAGAGATTGTCTTCTTTTATGTTGCAACAGTCTTCCTTTTGTCGTTTGACTAGCCGTCCATTATATTGTCTTTTTTCTTCTAATTCCCACTTTTTTGTTTTATGTTTTTGTTGTTTTTTTTCTGTTTGTCCATCTGTCGCTTCTACTTTGTTGGCCTGCCATAAAGATAGTTTGTCCTTTGTCTCTCTTTCCTTGTGTTAATCTTGCAAGATATGAATTGTGATTGTGGATATTTTCTGGTAACGAAACTCGCATTCCTATGTTGGCGAGATCTTCTTCATCCTCTCTTCATATTCTATGTGACTCAACATTAGTGAGCATTCAGCAGTCTCTCTATCATTCTCCATAAGGTGCGACGAGCCTTCTTGTCGAGTCTGCGGTATATGAAGCTCTAATTTTATACGACACCATCTATTGCCGGTCTAACAGATACTATCACTTGTAGAAATGCGGTTCTTAATGTGGTCATTTTTAAGAATGTGCTGGATGTATCTCTATTCAATGGGTACTAGTTTCCAGTGTATCTGTGTTCTTTTGTAATTTCATGTATTTCTGTCTGCTATATGATTCGAGTTTTAGATCATTTTCACTTAGTTCTCTTGAGATATCTTTTTTTTATTACTTTCTTTACATTTACTTCTTCTGTCTTGTCTACTGTTATATCTATATTGTCCGCTTCTTAATATAATTTGTTATTTCTTTTTTTTTCTTTACTTTACTTTCTTTATTCATGCTTTTCATAATTTCATTCTCAGTGTATTTTAGATAGTTTCTCTTGATTTGATAGTTGTAGTTATGCAGGTTCAGTTTCTATATCGCACCCTTGTTGTATTGGACATGTCGCACATACATTATGCACAGCTTTTTCGATTACCACAATTCGCTATCCGCCTATAATCTTCTTATAGTTCTCAACAGTAGTTTTGTATTGGCTCGTGTGAGTCTTTTTCATTTTTTATGCAAAACACATTTCTATGTACATCCACATTGGATACATCAAGGTGTGTTTTAATCTTCTTTCTTGTGAGTTAGTTTCGTAATTCTCATGTTTAAATCTTCCCACCCTGACTTACCATTTATTTAACGTATATGATTAACGCCAGCAGGCACACTCACATCTAGCTACTAACCACACACACACACACACACATCAAACGCAGACTACGATCAGGTGTACATCGAGTCTCATTGGAACGATATTATCTACTATATATATACCTATCTTTCATTTTGGATATTTTTGTTATACTCTTATTCTGAACCAAGGGATTATGTTTCAATGGTCAGAGCAAGATCCTTTTTCCTATATATTGTACCTGCTACAGCACGAATGTTTTTATCTTCGCAAATCGCGACTCTCTGTCGTTTCAATATTGAAGAATTTCATCTAGAGATTGTGTTTTCCGCTTGTGTAAAATGTTTTGTAGAGTACACTTATACTCCCTCACATGAATGCAATCCATAATTGAAGTATGTTCTAAACGGGCAATCAGTGATAAATTAGCTGAATGAGTCTTTCACAACTGGAGTCATGAGTGACAAGGCGAAGTGTAATTCTTCAAGCGTCATCGCAGGGACTCTTACTGAGTATATTCTGGGAGAGTTTTGCATGCAGATGCTCCTCTACAGTGTTTCATGAATGGTCTTTTTTCAATATTCCATTTCCGGTCTGATATCCAAACTTTCCAAACCTTTGCCATCCCTTTGGGACTGTTCAAGTGCACCAACTACAATTGGTATTATTATTATATTCATTATAATTATTATTATTATCAATTATATATTATTATTATTATTGTGTGTGTGTGTGTGTGTGTGTGTGTGTGTGTGTGTGTGTGCGTGGTCCCTTTATGCAGTGAATTCATTATGGACGCATAAAGGGATTATTTAAGCGTCTTTCAAATGTTGGGATAAGAGTAAAAAAAAGTCGAACGAAACGAAATAGAAATGAAAAGAGAAAGAAAAAAAAGAAAAAGATGATCGTCTGGTTCAATTGAAAGATCGTTTCCAAGCACAACTCTGAAACAAAAGCGACCCCTAGTGTCGAAAGTCTTTCATAACCACACCACCAAACCCCAAAACAACCCCCAACCATCGGCCATTATTAAATAACATAAATCGATGACTCTTTATGGTGAAAGATTCGCTTTCTAAATATCCGTCCCAGGGGATGGCTGATAATACTGTCCCCCCACCAACCTTTCTCTCTCTCTCATCTCTCTCTCTCTCTCTCGTCTTCTCTCTCTCTCGGTCTCTCTCTCTCTCTCTCTTACACACCACACACTCACATAATCAAAAGGTTTGCTTAGAGAATAGTAACATATAATAAACTCCCTCTCTCTCTCTCTTCTCTTTCTCTCTCCTCTGCTCTCTCTCTCTCTCTCTCTCTATCTATCTATCTATCTATCTCTCTCTCTATCTATCTATCTATCTATGCTATCACACACACACACACACACACACACACACACGGAATAATAGTAAGTTAAAAAAAACCTCCCTCCACCCCCCCTATCTTCTCTTCTCTCTCTCTCTCTCTCTCTATCTATCTATCTATCTATCTATCTCTCTTACACACCACACACCACACAACACATAATCAAAGGTTTGCTTAGAAAAAAGTAACATTAAATAAAACTCTCTCTCTCTCTCTCTCTCTCTCTCTCTCTCTCTCTCTCTCTCTTCTCCTCTCTCTTTATCTATCTCTCTCTATCACACACACGCGCGCACGCGCGCACAGAATAATAGTAACGTTAAATAAACCCTCTGTCTGTCTGTCTGTCTGTCTGTCTGTCTCTCTCTCTCTCCTCTCTCTCTCTCTCTCTCTCTCTCTCTCTACACCACACACCACACATAATCAAAAGGTTTGCTTAGAAAAATAGTAACGCTAGATAACCCCTCTCCCCTCTCTTCTCTCTCTCTCTCTCTCTCTCTCTCTCTCTCTCTATCTATCTATCTATCTATCTATCATACACTCACACAACACACACACACACACACACACTCACACATATAAACGCACACGCAACACATGCATATAATAACCAAAGGCTTGCTTAGAATTGTGACGAGAAATAGAACTCCCTCTCTCTCTCTCTCTCTCTCTCTCTCTCTCTCTCTCTCTATCATCTCTCTTCTCTCTCTCACGCACACACACACACACCACAATCACATACACACACGCACGTACACATACGTATTATTTTGTGTCTGTCTTACAGGCAGACACAAAAATAATAATCATAATAATGAAAATGATCTTGCAGAGAATCGAAGTTAATATATATCCGATCGGAGTTTAATTAGACATTCGCCATTTTTTTTTTTTTTGTTTTTTAAAAGTACTAGCAAATATATGCACCCTCCGGGCACAAGTATTTATAGTTTTAATGTAATAAAATATTGTATTAAATTAGAAAGGCTAATGAAACTAAATAAGAATACAGATAAAAAGATTGAAAACAGAGGGAGTATAATAAAAAATGAAACAACTGAAACTTACTCTTTTCATCACTCTCGTCTTTCATTGTTATTTTTTCTACATTTAGTATTTAGTTATAAGAGGAAGTAAAGAATAAAATGATAGTTATTTTATTTGTTAATGGATTTCATTTAAGATTCATTGAAGAGATTTTTGCTTATATTCATTAAAATAAAAACCAAACAGTTAGAAATCAAATAACACTAAGCACATATTTATTAAATTTGAATTTTTAATATTAATATGCAAATTAGCCTTCCCGTTCACAATGTTACGTAACCGCTATTTTGTTGTATATATAATATAATTGCATGTTGTCAGTACGGTAGACATAGTAACAGTAATTAATAATGTTAACAATTTTTATTAATAATTGAGGTTTAGATTTAGATAAAATTCATGGAGAATGTGATGTCAATAACTAAGAGAATTGTGACTTGAGTAGGAATGTAGTTTCGGTTACAGACAGAAAAACCAACATCCTCATTATAATACAGAGCTTTATTTATTTAATTTAATTGTAACAGAGAGTAGTTTTTTTTCGGAATTTTTAGGTGAGGGCTTGATAATTAGTATTACTTTGGATTATTTCGGACTATTGGTCCTTCATTTTCATTGTTTATCTGCACAATGTTTCGGGCCGATGTGCCCTCCGGCCTTTCATCAGGTATCAAGAAGAATGAGGCATAGTCCCGATTAAATCTCAAATACCACTAGAGATTGTAGTTATTTTTTGAGCTTAGTTGGCATGGGGCCAGACAATATGGGCCACCCAAGTGAGAATCGAACTCATTTACAATAGACTTCTTAACAATGAAACTACATGAAAATGCACTTTTTCAAGAAATTTCGTGTATTTCTTAGTAAATTATTTATAATGGTATTTTATTAAATTTTTTGTAATGTATTTCTATATTTAAATTATTTGTAATGTTATTTCTATAAGTAAATTATTTGTAATGTATTATATAAGTAAATTTAATTGCAGTGATTTCTAAATAAATTATTTGTAATGTGTTTTCTATAGTAAATTATTTGTAATGTATTATATAAGTAAATCATATTGTAATGTATTTCTATAGTAAATCATTTGTAATGTATTTCCTATAGTAATTTATTTGTTAATGTAATTTTCTATAGTAAATTATTTGTAATGTAATTTCTATAATAAATCATTTGTAATGTAATTTCTATAGTAAATCATATGTATGTATTTCTATAGTAAATTATTTGTAATGTATTTCTATAGTAATTATTTGTAATGTATATTTTTTGTTTTTTTTTGTTTTTTGTAACAAATTTTTCCGCAGCAAAAATTTGATTCACCTTTTTAAATCTCGTTGAAAAAACTGAATTAAAAAAATGCAAACCCAATCAATAATGAATAAAACAAATGTCTTCCTAATCAAATAACCCAACAAGGGTTGCATGGCCGTAAAATACAGCAACCATGTGTAAAAAACAAAGTGACTATTATGGAATAGAAATATTAGTTATTATCGAATATTCGGACTTTTGTCTCATCTTCATTGTTCTTTGTACAACGTTTTTCGGTGCGATGTGCCCCTCCGCCCTTCTTCAGGTAATTTCTTGTCGGACTCGGAACCTTTCTCGGACTCGGGATCCTTCATTTTCGAACTCGGGAACCTTCTTTGTCGTAATCGGGCCATCACGGAACTGTGAATCTAACCTTTATTCAGTCACGGGAAAGCTCCAAGAATTGCGGTTCATTCTAATTTATTTTCGTTTTATTTTGAATTCCCAAGAGACCCTGGGAATAATGATGGAACTTCAGACACCGGATGCAATTCTGTGTCCATCTCAGGATCGGGGGCGGGGGGGGTCTTTACGTTTTGAAATGGGGGGGTGAGGTTAGCCGGGGACGTCCTACTTGAGATAGTTATTTTATGAATTCGTACGGGGGGCCGCAGCAACACAAATGTATATGCATAAGCGTCGTCATGGTGACCAAAAATCCAAGGTTTTTAAGTGTTAGAATAATCCTGTCACAGTATGTTACTATACGATTAAAGTACCAGCCACACACTATTCTACGAGGGTCGTCCCAAAAGTTCTAAAGCCTCACCCAGCATACTTTAAGTGGCTATTCAGTAGGTTACCACCAAAAATAGGTCACGTGATCAGATTTAGACGCATATATAATAATACTGAAATTTATTGTGTACAGTGTTCAGGTGCACTACAAACTCAATCAAAAGCCTCATGTCTAGTACATAGAAAATGTATTTGTGCAGGAACATGAACAGTGTACAGTAATAATATACATGTATGTGTACAGTGCTTAGGTGGCCGCACAAATCATCAAAGTCCCATGTTATGTACACAGAATAATGTAATAGTGTCAGGAACATGAATAGCATACAGTAATAAATATTATGTAATGTGTACAGTGCTCAGCGTGCACCACAACTCATCAAAGTCTCGTGGTCTAGTCAACAGCATAATGTTTAGTGTCAGGAACATGAATAGCGTACAGTAATAATATACATTTGTGTACAGTGCTCAGGTGCACACACAACTCATCAAAGTCTCATGTATAGTACAAGAATAATGTATTAGGGTCCAGGAAACATGAATAGCATACAGTAAATAATATAAACATGTATGGTGTTTATAGTGCTCAGGTGAACCACAACTCATCCAAAGTCTCATGTCATAGTACAGAATAATGTAATTAGGGTCAGGAACATGAATAGCATACAGTAATAATCATATCTATTGTATGTGTATAGTGTCAGGTGAACCACAACTACATCAAAGTCTCAATGTCTAGTACAGAATAATGTATTCGTGTCAGGAACATGAAATAGCGTACAGTAATAATATACATGTATGTGTACAGTGCTCAGGGAACCACAACTCATCAAAGTCTCATGTCTAGTAACATAGAATAATGTATTAGTGTCAGGAACATGAATAGCTTGTACAGTATGATATGCATGTTGTGTACAGTGCTCAGGTGCACAAAACTCATCAAAGTCCCATGTCTAGTACCATAGAATAATGTTATTTTGTGTCCAGAACCATGAATAGCATACAGTAATAATTATACATGTATGTGTACAGTGCTTAGTGCAGCCACAACTCATCAAAGTCTCATGTCTAGTTACATAGAATAACTGTATTAAGTGTCAGGAACATGAACAGCGTACAGTAATAATATACATGTATGTGTACAGTGCTAAAGGTGAACGCACACTTCAATCAAAGTTCTATGTCTAGTACATCGAAATAATGTATTAGTGTCAGGAACATGAAAGCGTACAGTAATAATATACATGTATGGTGTACAGTGCTCAGGTGAACCACAACTCATCCAAAGTCTCATGTCTAAGTACATAGAATAATGTATTTGTGTCAGGAACAATGAATAGCAGCATCAGTAATAATATACATTAATGTGTACAGTGCTTAGGTGGGCACCACAACCTCATCAAAGTCTCATGTCTAGTACATAGAATAATGTATTAGTGTCAGGAACATGAATAGCGTACAGTAATATTATACATGTAATGTGTTACAGTGCTTAGGTGCACTAAAACTCATCAAGTATCATGTCTAGTATATAGAATATGTAATTAGTGTCAGGAACTGATAGCGTACAGTAATAATATACATGTATGTGTACAGTGCTCAGGTGCACACAATCATCAAAGTTGTCCATGTCTGTACAAGAATAATGTATTAGTGTCCAGGAACATGAATAGTGTAAGCAGTAATAATATACATGTATGTGTTACAGTGCTTAGGTGGGCACCAACCAACTCATCAAAGTCTCTTGTCTAGTACCTAGAATAATGTAATTAGTGTCAGGAACATGAACAGTGTACAGTAATAATTCCATTAATGTGTACAGTGCTTAGTGTGCACGCACAACTCATCAAAGTGTCATGTCTAGTACATAGAATAATGTTTAGGTCAGGTACATGAATAGCCATACAGTAATAATCATACATGTAATGTGTACAGTTCTCAGGTGGCACCACACACTCCATCAAAGTTCATGTCTAGTAACATAAATAATATATTAGTGTCAGGAACATGAACCAGTGTAACAGTAATAATAATACATGTATGTGTACAGGTGCTTAGGTGCACCACAAACTCATTCAAAGTATCTTGTCTAGTAGCATAAATAATGTATTAGTGTCAGGAACATGAATAGCGTACATAATAATATACATGTATGGTAAGTGCTCAGGTGCACCAATCATCAAAGTCTCATGTCTAAGTAAACATAGAATAATATATTAGTGTCAGGAACATGAACAGTGTACAGTAATAATATACATGTTGTGTACAGTGCTTAGGTGGCACCACACTCATCAAAGTTGTCATGTCTAGAGCATAGAATAATGTATTAGTGTCAGGACATGATAGCATACAGTAATAATTACATGTATGTGTTACAGTCTCAGGTGCAACGACAACTCATCAAAGTCTCATGTCTAGACAAGAATAATGTATTAGTGTCAGGAACATGAACAGTGTACAGTAATAATATACTGTATCGTGTACAGTGCTCAGGTGGCAAACACAACTCATCAAAGTGTCATGTCTAGTAACACAGAATATGGTATTAAGTGTCAGGAACATGAATCGTGTTACAGTAATAATATACATGTATGTGTACAGTGCTCAAGGTGCACACAACTTCATACCAAGTCTCGATATCTAGTATAGAAATAATGGTATTAGTTGTCAGGAAGCATGAATAGCATACAGTAATAATAATACATGTATGGTGTACCCATGCGTGCATATTGTGTGTGGAGGGGGTTATCGGTATCAGTGTTTGGCGGAATTACAGGACGCATGGAGGCTTTGAAAAGATGCAGTGTTTAGCAGCCTAACAATGGATGCAAGCAGTTTATTCCATGCCTCGGCAACTCGAGCGTAGAAAAAATGTTTCCCGAAAGTCCATGTCAGCTATGCTGTTTTTCTGACTTTGTGGCATGCCACGTGTGTTAGAAACATGGAGATCAAAAGGTGCTCAGTTTGTTTGTTGTTAAGATGATTAATGACCTTAAATGAGTGTTTTACCAGCGTCAGTTGCTCAGATGCCGGAGTTTCAACGAATCCATTTCCAGGGCAGCAGACGTTTCAGAATAATGGCAGATGCCTGGAATATTAAAAGGCAGAAACGTGAATATTTTTTTAACTTTTCTTTTACAATTACGCGAAAAGAAATAACGAACCAATAAAGAGTTGTTTACAAACGAAAAACTGTTAAATTCAAACTAAATTATCCGACTGGGGAAAAATTATCATCGTTTCAGTGCAAAATAATTAAATACAGTCCGTTTATTTACACACGGGTCAGTTTAGCAGGTCAAGTTTTTTTTCTTACAACACGGTCAGTCTACAGAATTCTGTATTCAATGTTCTTTTAGCTAAAAAGCTTCAGCATTGAGACTTATAAAAATCGTTCTGATATAAATATTCAGACGCTTATTTTTATAGAAAAAAAAAGTTAAATCATTTTTTTGACTGTTCATTTTTTCATATTTCCAATAGATAAAATAGATGGGCGGGTAGACCTCGTACAAAATATTTCCACTAATATATTTTTTAGAAAAAACAGATTTTTTATCAACGGTAATAATTAATAGAATTTTCGTGAAAATCGAACCATCATTGGATTTTTCATAGAATTTAAAACCTCTTATCTAACTTGTTTTTTGGCTACGTTAATTTCACAGTTGATTTAACGTGTGCAAAAATTTGAACCTTGTTTTCGTTTATAATTTTTTTATTATTTCCGTAAGCTGAATTTTTAAATCATCAGGAGTTTTTTAATGTTTCTTTTTCAATGGAAAAAAATTTTAAAGATGATATTCAACTTTATTGTTTTGAGACACCACGCATTTCCTGCGTACAGCAACAGCCTGTTTCCCAGTGAGAACTCATTGACCAGGCCAATATATTACACCCATCAAGATAAATTTATTTCAAACTTTGTCGGCAATGGAAGATTTTTTTTGCATCTACAGGTGGAGTGCACACCTACTGCAGCTCTCTACTTTAACTGCAACAAATTGTTTTTGCTAACGTTAAATTTCAATTATTAACGGGTGTGAAAAACTCAAAAGGCGTGAAATGATAATTATTATTATTATCTATTAGTAGTAGTAGTAGTAGTAGATTTTTAATTCATTGTACCTGGAAATTTTCCAAGAAATATAGTTAATATTAGGTACATACCTGGACCTTGCAGGAACTGAAAAAGCTGTGGATATGAGAGTGAAAAAGTTGATACCAATTGTAGTTGGTGCACATGGAATGGTCAATAACACTTGGACAAAAGACTGGAGGATCTTTAGAAATCAGAGGAAAGAATTTGAGACGCATCAGACTACTGCTTCATCGGCTAGAATACTCGAAGGAGTCCTGGAGACCTGAGGAGACTTGTTGTCATTAGACTCCAGTGAAATACCATTACTAATGCTGATGTGAAAAACTCAAAAGGGAGTGAAATGATAATTATTATTATTATTATTATATTAGTAGTAGTAGTAGTTAGTAAAGTAGTAGTATAAGATAGATTTTAATTCATTGTACCTGGAAATTTCAAAGAAAAATATTAACTTATTTGGTTTGTTTTGGTTTGTTTTGTTTTACGGGCATATCCACCTCAGTGGGGTCATTTAATTGCCGATAAAGTTTTGAAATAAATCAATTCTTGCCCTGAAATAGACTATAATTCTAAATCTCTAAGTCTTTAGGTTATTTCTTTACTTATTATTTGGCTCTGTGACTCTAACATTAAGAGGCACACATTGAGCTCTCAACTGCGAACAGGTTTTTTCAAATAAAACTCTTGTGGTCGTAAGGAAATTTCTTCTCTGGACTTTTTGGATTATAATATATATACATATATATATATATATTATTATATATATATATGTGTGTGTGTGTGGTGTGTGTGTGTTGTGTGTGTGTGTAGTGTTTGTGTGGTGTGTGTGTGTGTGTGTGTCGTATTTGTGTGATTTATGAAGAAAAGCATATGTTGTCAGTTCTGTCTGTCTGTTCCTATCGTCCTGTTTTGCAATGTACGTACAAGGTAATCGCCTAAATATTCGGACAACACAGACGTTGAATGGCTTCCTCAAAATAGATAAATAAATGAATAATAAAGATAAGTAAATAAAATAAAAATAAATAAAGATAAAAAATAAAAAAAATGAATAGAATAAATAAATAAAAATATAAAGAAAATATAAAGAAAAAGATGAATAAAGAAAAAAAAAGAAAAACAGAAAAGAAAAAAAGAGAGATGATCTTAAACGATGCCGCTTTATTTTCTGGAGGGGTGATTCTTAAGAGCTTCACCGGCGAGACTGGGGAAACGGCTATGCGAATTTAGAAATTAGAAACTCATCAATCGACCCGAATTTTAGATATGTAGCGAATGAACCTTGGTAAATAATTTAAATAAGTTAATGTTTAATAATAGTTAACAATTAATAATTAGTTAATTATAGTTTAATAAGTTTAATACCGCCCTGTCGCTGAGCGTTAGAATGCACCGACGTGCACCTCTTGCAGAGGGATAAGATTCCCCCAATGGGGCCACCTGTGGCGTCGGGTGGCGACTCGTGGATGCTTAAGGATAGAGCCCAGGTGGCAGAGAGTTCATCGACATGCAAATCTCCACTTTGGCCCTATTTGGTTAGACGGGCGGTACGGGAGAGGCCCTCCGATCGATCGGCTGTCAGTCAAGCCCTAGCACCTATATGATTTTCCCAAACCCTATTGCCCTCATGGCAAGCCCAATCCCTTTTTATCAATTGGGTGCTAGAAGGCGGTGGCCTGCGGGTCTACATGTCCATGGGAATGACGTTAAACTCTATCTGATGGTGAGGTTCCAGTTTTGGAGGTTTGGGGAATTTGTGGGAACACCCCTTCATCACCATTGTAGCCTGGTCCACTCTGACCCGGAGTGGTATTAAACCTTGTTAGTATTAGAAAAATGTATTTATAAAAAAATTTGTATTATCCATTAAGAATTGGATTTCTTTTCAAAAACTTTAATCGGCATTAATGACCCACTGAGGGTTGATTTATGCGTAAAAAACAACTAATACAAACTATATATATATATATATATATATATCTTCAAACCAAGATACTTTGGTCTGAAGATCGACACACAGACATACAGCTATTGTAACTCACAAAATCACACACACACACAACATACACACACCACATACATACACACACATACGCATAACCCCATCTCTACTCACATAGACTCACCCGCACATACATAATACACTACAAAATATTCAGCAACACACAATACATTGGATTAGCATGAACACACTTTTAATTCAGCGTACCTGTTTATCACCATGGTAACGTGACATCAGACACTGTTCCGGATTCAACCACCCCAGTGTCTTACCCACGGGTTTTGTTTTGTTTTGTTTTGTTTTGTTTTGTTTTTGTTTTTTCTTTATAACCCCCTCCACCCCCAGACAACGCCCGTTGCCAAGCCACAAATTATATCTATATACTACGGGACAATAAAAAAGAAAGAAAGAAACGAGGACCCTCCTCATCTCTCTCTCTCTCTCTCTCTCTCTCTCCTCTCTCTCTCTCTCTCGTCTCTCTCCTCTCTCTCTTTCTCTCTCTCTGTGTGTATGTATATGTGTAAGTGTCCCTCTCTCTCTCTTCTCTCTTTCTCTCTCTCTCTCTGTATGTATGTATGTTTAAGTGTCCCTCTCTCTCATCTTTCCCCCCTCTCTCTCTTTCTCTCTCTTCTATTTCTCTCTATCTCTCATCTTTTTATATATCTTTCTCACACACGTTCTCTCTCTCTTCTCAGCACACACACATCACACACACACGCAACACACACACACTCATCACGACATACTCACTATAAACTCATTCACGTCACAACACACACACACAGCAGCACACACACGTAATATATATATATATATATATATATATATATATATATACACACACACACACGTACATAATAATCAATGGTGTGGGCTCAGCACAATAATGCCGTGAAAATAAAAAACAAGACAACCTCTCATCTCTCTCCTCTCTCTTCTCTTCTCTCTTCTCTCTCTCTCTCTCTCTCTCTCTCTATCATCTCTCTTCTCACACACACACACACAGATACACACCACACACACACAAACACACCACCACACAGACCACACACAACACATATATACACACTCACATTAATGATCACGTTTGCTTATAATTCACCTCCCTCCCATCCTCTCTCTCTCTCTCTCTCTTTTATCTCTCGTCTCTCTCTCTCTCTCTCTCTCTCTCTCTCTCTCTCTCACAGTCACCACACACACACACACCACATATACACACACAATCAATATGATCAAAGTTGCTTATAAATTCACTCCCCCCATCTCTCTCTCTCTCCCGACTCTTCTCTCTCTCTCTGTCCTTCTCTCTCATCTCTCTCTCTTTCTCTCTCTCTCTCTTTCTCAATCTGTCTCTCTCTCTCTCGTGGATACATACCTGTGGAAATAAGCTGGTCTGCTACCCAGAAGGACGCAACACTTTATCTACCTGTTATAGTTGTAAAAGGTGTCTGTGGATGATTGCCTAATGCGTGAGGGGGGTGTTCAAGCACGCTATACACCCGAAATCGGATTATCAACAATTTAAAGGGGGTTCCGAACCCACAGGAAACGGCTAGCGTACCACTGTAGTGTATCTCTGGTCAAGAAACTATATTGTCTTTGCGATTTTATTTTATTTCATTTTATCTATTTGGTGATAAAAGGTTTAAATTGCAAATCGTCGTCAAATAAAAACGAAATATTTGGCTTTGGGCATAGTGTCCTTTTTTTAGTAAAATTAAAATCATTAAATAATGAGTTTAATTATTACTAAAGGAACGCATTTATTTGGAATTATTTGGACTATTGTCCTCATCTTCATTAGGTTAAAATTGCAAATTCGTTGTCAAAATTAAACGAAAATTTGGCTTGGGTACTATTAGATTTTAATGTACTTTAATTATCTACTAAGGACAAGATTTATATTATTTTGTTTATGGTAGGAAGCGCGGGGGGTGGGTTATTTTTAATAAATGGTAAAGTCATGGGAAATGGACTCGTCGCTCCGAGTTCAAATCCTGGACGGGTAATTTGCATTTCACTTAGCGCTAATACCCTTGGGAAAGGTATGAATCCTACTCCTTCCTCCGGCTATGGCAACTATTAAGGGCAGACTGGGCTCTTTTAACCTTGGTTAGGCAACCAGTCTAGGAGACGGAAAACTCTGAATTAAGGGCCAGTTAAACTCCGCTTAAGAAATTGACCTTGTGTCGCATCCTTCTCGTGCGGAGGGGTTGGTAAATATATATATTATTTTGTTTACTTAATTTTAAAACCGTTAGTTGTGTTTAAGGGGGGGGGGGATTGCATAAAATAAAACAGCTGAATGATAAGACAAGTCAAGAAATTAATAACATGTTACAACAAAAAACGTACTTTCTATTTCAATATTACAGTCGACGCGTGCTTTTCTTAAGTATGGATGACCAAAAGTGTAATAATCCGGGTTAATTATGTTAACAGATTCTTCCGGAAAATATTTAGCTCACTTAAAAATTAGTTCTCAGTAGGAAAATTCGTCGATGAAAACGGTTAAAAAACACCCTAACGGTTTAAAAATTTAAGTAAAAATAACATCGATCGTGTCTTAGTAAATATAACATTCATTAAAATTTATGCCGCAAGCCAAAATTTTTCCGTTTTAATTTTGTTGGCTGATTTGCAATTTTAGCACTAGAAAAATTTGAAAAGAAAACATGTCTTTTATTTTGCTCGTACAGAAAAAAAAAAAACTCTGAAGCCGACAAGGTTCTGAGTTTCACCCTTAACCGGTCCCCCGCTAATTCAGCGTTGAGTAGCATAGGGATCTCCACCTCAGATGCTAAAACACATATCCCTGGTCTATTGCAAGGGGATAGACTCCCTCGCTGGTCTGGCTGATACTGACTTTAGGCAACCCCCCGAGACTTTTACTTTTATAAATGGGGTGCGATGGATAAATTGTCATCTAAATTATGAAAAAAAAAACAAAACAAATAAAATAAACACAAACATCTAGCTTTAAAATATCTTGAAATAAATATAGACTATTGGGACTGTGGATATAGCACAGTATGATAATTTTAATTACTAGACAAGCATTTGATATATTTACTTAAGAGTATTACATAGTTTCAAATATGTAAAAAGTATAGTAATCTTGATTTAAAACTCTCTCTCTCTCTCTCTCTCTCTCTTCTCTCTCTCTCTCACACACACACACACACACACACCACACATACACAACCACACACTCTCTCTTCTCCTCCATCTCTCTTCTCTCTCTCACACACACTCTCACTCTCTCACTCTCTCTCTCTCACACATCACACAATCTCTCTCTCTCTTCTCGTCGTCTCTCTCTCTCTCTCTCAACACACATCACACACACCACACACACACATACAACACATCAATGGATCAGTTTTTTTTTCAAATATTTCTTTCCATTTCATATTTTCATTATGTTCGATTGAAACCTCTTAACGTTAATCGCTTCCATGCGCTCACACCCTCTCTCTATTTTCCCCTACACTCTTGTCCACCTCTTCATTTCTCTTCTTCTTCTCCTTCTTCTTCTCCTTCTTCCTCTCCCATATCTTTCTTCTTCTTCTTCTTCTTCTTCTTCTTCTTCTTCTTCTATCTTCTTCTTTGTCCACCTTCTCATTTTCTTCTTCTTCTCTACTTCTTTTCTTCCTTCTTCCTCTCCCCCATATCTTCTTTTCTTCTTCTAACTTCTTCTTCTTTGTCCACCTTCTTCTTCCTCTATATCTACCTCTTCATCTTTTACTTCTCTTTCTTTTTATTCTTATTCTTCTATCTCCACCTCTTTCTTCTTCTTTATCTCTTCTTCTTCTTTCTTCTTCTTCTTCTTCTTCTTCGTCCACCTTCTTCTTCTTTTTCTTTCTATCTCCACTTCTTCTTCTTCTTCTTCTTCTTCTTCCTTCTTCTTCTTCTTCTTCTTCTTCTTCTGTTGTTGTTTTCTTCTACTACTTATTATTATTATATTTCTTTAACCTTCTTCTTATTTTTCTTCTCTTCTTCTTTATTCATTCTTCTTCTTCGTCATCTTCTGTTTTGTTGTTGTTGTTGTTGTTCTTCTCTTCTTCTCTTTGTGTGTGCGTGTGTGTGTGTGTGCGTGCGTGTGTGTGTGTGTGTGTGTGACTAAGAGTGTATTCATGCGTGCGTGCATGTGCGTATGTGCCTGTATACTTGTGCGTGCGTGTGTGTTCTCGTTTTTGTCGATCGTTTCATTTCGCGCCAAAGTTCAATGGACTTCCGCTTGATGTCGCCCCGTGTCCGCCATTTTTATTTTTTTCCTCATAAAGACTGTTTTCTTTTAACTTCCTCGCAGTTTTATCTAAACTTCCCCCGCTTTTCAACGTGAACGACAAACACTTTCTTTTTAATATATTGACAACGAGGCTGTTCTGTTTTTTTACGGTTACGTATCGACCCGGCTACACAAGCGAAGACTTTGAACCCCATTGTCATTTTTCAGAATTACGCAGACCCCACACCTTTTCATCCATACCTTTAGTTTCTTTTAATTTTGATTAACGACCCTGTTTATATCAATCGCTGGCGTAACGGTTATCGATATGTTGGTATTTACCCAACCCATTCGCCACGGGTAGGATATGACACAGGGTCGCTTGTATGGGGTATCCAACTCGTTATTCAGTTGTAAGCATTTTCCTGACCTCAAACCATGATTTTTTTTACTATAAAAATGCATTGGAAATGATTTTTACAATGAAAATGCATTGGAAATGATTTTTAATATAAAAATGCGGTGGAAATGATTTTTACTATAAAAATGCACTGGAAATGATTTTTACTAAAAATGCATTGGAAATTATTTTTACTGCATTAGAAAATGATTTTTACAATAAAAATGCATTGGAAATTGATTTTTCTATAAAAATTGGCATGGAAATTGATTTTTACTATAAAAAATGCATTGGAAATGATTTTTACTATAAAATGCATTGGGAAATGACTTTTACTATAAAAAATGCATTGAAAATGATTTTACAATAAATGCATTGGAAATGATTTTTTACTATAAAAATGCATTGGAAATGATTTTTACTATAAAAAAGCATTGGAAATGATTATTACTATATAAATGCATTGGAAAATGATTTATACAATAAAAATGCATTTGAAATGATTTATACAAGAAAAATGCATTGGAAATTATTTTTACAATAAAAATACATTAGAAATGATTTTTACTATAAAAATGCAGTAGAAATGATTTTTGCTCTGAAAAATGCATTTTTTTTTTACAAAAGAAAATTGTGTTGGAAATGATTTTTACTATAAAAATGCATAGGAAAAATATCTACTATTAAATGTATGAGAAATGATTTTTACTATTAAGATGCATTGGCCAATGATTTTTACTATTAAAAAAAATCCTCGTTTTCACAAAATTTAGCCTTTAGAAAAAGTGGATTTTTAAAGCATTTTAGTCGACGATCTTTGATGCTATTTCCCCAAACAATGGTGCAAGTAAAAGATCTAATTTTTGGTATCAGTATTCAGTATACTAACACACAACTTTCGCATAGACGGACAATTTGATATTTTAAAAAAGTGAAAAATCGATCTACCCTAATGCTACACATTAAACACTACACCAGAGTAATGGCCTTAGGTTATCAATACTATCCTCCATGCGTTTTACATGATGTAATGGTTAGCGAGCTCGACTACAAGAATACTGTCCATCAGTTCGAGGTTCAATGGGCGCTTATTTTTCCTGGCTTTGTGCATTGCATGCCAAGTGCGTTAAATCTGAAAAAAACATTAACATAATTGACATACACAGAAAAGAAATACAGAGAGATGCACATGGCAGGCACAGATATATATATATACTAGCTAAAGTACCCGGTCCATGACCGGACTAAAATGAAATTTGGATCACCAGGGAGTGAGAGAGAAAGTGGAAGACAGTAGTTAGAGAGGGGGTAAGAGGAAAATAATTCTTGAAACTAAAATCATTGAGAATTTGTATATTTCAGGATTTGTATTTTCTGTTTTATAGTTTAAAATTATTTCATATTATTATACAACAAATTGAAAGTATTCGTTTGTATATTTGTTTGTTATTGTTTTAAATTTTTTGTACATGACAACAATTCACATTTAGTTCTTAATTGCATGTTGAGTTTAAAAAGAAGCTGAGAATCGAAAATTTAAATTCTTCGTATTGCAATATCTATTTTTGCTAAAACCTAAGATAGTATTATAGGGACCACCAATTGATCAGTTTAGGCCATCTTGAATAAAACGGAAATATTTTGTTATTATTTATAATTAATTGATTTTTCATAGAATTTAAAAAAACTCTTATCGTAACTTGTTTTTAGCTACGTTAATTTTCAGTTGATTTAACAGTGCAAAAATGAAAACATTGTTTTTCAATCATAATTTTCATTATTTCCGTAAGCTGAAAAAAAGTTAAAGAATCATCAGGAGTTTATTTAATGTTTTTTCTTTCAAATGGAAAAAAATTTTCAAGAAAATATTAATTTTTCTGCAAGTTTCATAGTGTTAAATATAGGGGGGGGGTAAATTTCACAGGGTAAAATTGGTGGTACCTAGTATTTTAAAAACATTGTTTAAAAACGTTTTGGTGGACCTGATTATCTGGACTCCCCCCCCCCATCTTTTTTTTCCCTTCAGTTGATTATTATCGATTACACACCAATCTATCAGATTGAAAAAAAAAATTCTTAAAAGTTCTTTATTATTTGAGTATTCACGGGTGCTCATTTCCTCGTATAAGTTTATAGTAAATTGATCCCCCATATCGGAACCGCTTGAACGGAACCCAAATTATTTATTTATTTTCCCATTAAACTACCCTAACCCTATCCCCCCTAGTTAAAATTAAGTTTTATTACAAATTTATATTAATTACAAAACATCAATTTTCATAAAAGTTCAAATGTCACCTATGAAATCTCTATTTAAACATGCCAATTTTTCAGAACTGAAAAGTTGCACTATAAACTCAGCGATGTTTATTGACTTCACAATAAAGAGTAAAATCATAAAACTTAAAATTTAATTTGTAAGGCAAATTGCTGAGGAATATTTTAAATTGTATTTTGAATAATAATTTTAAAATGTTGGTTGTTAGTTGTTTTGTTTTATCAACTTTTCGGGTAATTTACTAACGAATCATGTCATTTTGATAAACAAAGCGCTTACAATTTTTCGTACTTACATATAATTTTTTTTTTGAAATGTTCCAATAACTGGATATTGTCAGATAAACTTGAAATAAATTTCGTCTTACAAATAATTGACTACTTATCTCCAGTCGGACCTTCGACTAAAGATAAAATACCGGATTTTGTCCATATTAGTAACCTTTGCTTTTGTTTTTTTTTATCGTGGTTTTGAAAAAATAATTAGTTAACGAACCAAAAGAAAAACAGTTTCTAAGGAAATTCGTCAATCTTATTGTTATTTTTAACCCTTTAAAACTCTAACAATAAAAATTAAATAAATAAATTAAAGAATTAAAAGTCATTTTATTCGAATGAAAATCTTAGTTTTAATTTATACAAATATGTAACCGTACTTACGACGTAAACTGATTTTCATGATACTGTTATTTACGGATTAAAATATTTTTTTAATAATGTAACCGTAAAGCGTGCATTTTGATTTTCTACAATTTTATGCATTACAAAAATTAAAATTAAAATGAGTGTACTGTACAATTTAAGAATATGGACAAACTCGCTGTAAAAAATAATTTAATCTATAAAAACACATACAAATTACATATTCAGAAAGACTAAGAGATTCCGAACTGCCGTATTCGTATTATCGCCTATACGTAGTATTTTTTTTTTTTT
>CM042181.1:41213238-41235738 GCA_023376005.1 Doryteuthis pealeii | reverse complement strand
GAGGATAATAGTTCGAATAATTCAAATAATACTAATTATTAAGCCTCGTCTAAAAAATGCCGAGAAATTACATTTTTTTTATAAGCCATTTTTTCAGGGGAACTAACTCGTATCAACTTTTATAGAGTTACCTCCCATGTATATATGAAATGATCATTATTATCAAGTCATAATGACAGTATGGATCCCCATGAGTCTTCCTCGCCATCCGGCCCCTATCAACCGTTTCTTCTGGAAGGCACACTGCATAGCTTTTAGTGGCTGCGAAGAGTTGAACTTTATAGACTTTTGGCCAACTCGCACTGGTGTGTCCATGCGTAGTTGTCTATAGGCTCGTCATTGGTTTAAGGAAAAATGAATTATTAATGAAAACAAAAGTCTGTGAGCCTCTACTTTTGGTATGTGGTTGCTTTTGTGGATATTCAAATAGGAGGGAAGAAAAGACATCATTTAAAACGCTGACTAACGTTAGCGTCTTCATTTAAAATTACGTGACGTAATTTTTTCAAAAATTCTCGAAAACTAATTTTAATGAATTGAACAAATTTTTTACCTCGTCGTCCCCATTTAAAAGCGTTTTTATAGTTAATGATTTGCAATGTATTTCTATTCATTGACAATGGATCTGCGTGACCAGTTTGCTAACGATCACACCTCGATAGAAACGCTCTATGCATCAAAATAAGGGGTAGGAAGGGCGTGGTATAAGGGTTAGAGCCGTGGGAAATGGACACGTCGACCCGAGATCAAATCCTGGACGAGGTTGTTTGAATTTGACATAGTCCTAATACCCTTTAGAAAGATATGAATCCGATTATTCTCCCTCCAGCTATGGGTTAATAATAGAGCAGAATTGGGTCTTTAACCTTGGCTAAGTAACCAGTCTAGGAGAAGGAAAACTTAATTCAAACCTGTTAAACTCCGCTTAAGAAATTGACTTTTGTGTCTCATCCTGTTCGCGTCGAGGGATATATTATATATATATATATATATATATATATATATATATATGGGGGGTGTTGAAAGGATAAATAAATAAAGGAAAGAAAATGTTGAATGGATAAAAATGGTTTAATGAAATGACAACACGTATTTCGGGCGAGAGTTTGTCCATGTATACATTGTATTCTATTTATTATTATTTTAGATATGAAATAATAATAATAATAATAATAATAATAATAATAATAATAATAATAATAATAATAATAATAATAGAGATGAGACTGTAAACCATGTACTCTGCGAATGAAACAAACTAGCACAACGGGAGTACAAAACTAGACACGACTGGGTTGGGAAGGTGATCCACTTGGAATTATGCAACAAATTTAATTTTGACCACACAACAAAATGGTATATGCATAAACCAGAATCTGTTCTTGAGAACGAAACGCACAAAATTCTCTAGGACTTTGAAATAAAAATGGATCACCTTATCCCAGCAAGAAGACCAGACCTAGTGTTGATAAACAAAAAAGAAGGAACTTGTCAACTGGTGGATTTTGCAGTTCCAGCAGATCACAGGGTGAAGATAAAAGAAAATGAAAAAATGGACAAATATCTGAACCTTGCCAGAGAACTGAAAAAGTTATGGAATATGAAAGTGATACCAATTGTAGTTGGTGCACTTGGAACAGTCCCAAAAGGATTAGAAAAGGGTTTGGAAAGTTTGGAAATTAGAGGAAGGATTGAAACCATTCAGAACACTTCACTGCTGCAATCTGCCAGAATACTCAGAAGAGTCCTGGAGACCTGGGGAGACTTGTTGTCACTCAGACTCCAGAGAAAGACCATCAGCTAACACTGATGTGAAAACTCAAAAGGAGTAAATAATAATAATAATAATAATAGAAAAATATAAAATATTTAAGTAAATGAAGAAAACGACCTTCTTCAGGGGCAAAATGTTTTATATTAGAAGTCGAAACGGTCAAAATACAGAGAAATTTGTTTTAAAATATATATATATACCTAGAAATATATATATATATATATATATATATATATATATATATATTATATATATGTGTGTGTGTGTGTGTGTGTGTGTGTGTGTGTGTGTGTAAAGTAAGTAAAATCGTCGGAGTGGCCTATAGTTGGTATCAGCCAGACAGCGAGGGAGTCTATCCCCTTTTCACTAGCGCTAGATAAGGAAGATTGTCTTGGCGTCTGGAATGGAACGCACAGACCCCTGTGATAATCATACGCTGAGTTGGCGGGAGACGGTATCGAAACCGGAACCTTTAGGTTCCTGGTCCGACGCTCTACCGACTGAGCTAAACCTAAAAATTAATTGGAGCTGAGATTTTTTGTGTTGCTGGTTTTTGTGATGGAAATTATACTACAATGAATATTTCCTGTAACCTGCAGTAATTTGTGATTTAACATATTAGGTTGTTACAAAAATAATGGCCGATTGAAGTGTTCGGTTTTGAAATGTCATTTTAACATAGAATGTGTTGTTTATTTCAGGTGAATTTTCGCATATATAATAATTAATGTGTGCGCCAAAATAAAATGTAATTTATTTTCAGATAGAAAGTATTTTTGAAAAATAGGGGCCTTCAAAGATGAACATGCCTAAACATGACCTTCGCCTTCTTATGTTGCATGAGTTCAAGCTTGGGCACAATACCTCCGAAACTGTTCCCAATATCAACAAAGCATGGGGAGATGAATCCACAAGTGATCAGACTGTACGAAGGTGGTTCCAGAAATTCCGCAGTGGAGATGAGAGTCTTGAAGATGAAGAAGGTAGAGGACGGACACCCGGTCTTGACAATGAACAATTGCAGGCAGTTGTTGAGCAAAATCCACGACAAAGTGTCAGAGAAATGTCTCAGACACTTGGTGTCAGCGTTGCAACATTTTCACCCCATTTACAGAGTATTGGAAAGGTGAAAAGGCTCGATAAATGGGTTCCTCAGGAGCTCAATGAGCACCAAAAACTTAGGCGGTTTGAAGTGTGCTCGATGCTCTGTTTGCGTAACACCAATGACTCCTTTCTTGACCGAATAGTCACTTGTGATACGAGACCTTACCACATCCTCCATATTCTCCCGATCTTTCACCTACTGATTATCATTTGTTTAGGCACTTAAGCCCATTTTTAAATAGTAAAACTTTTCAATCTAAAGAAGAGGTGGAATCATCATTTAAAGATTTTGTTGCATCACAGCCAATAACTTTTACCAACGCGGAATAAATGACCTCGTAGATCAATAGCAGAGATGCATAGCTGCCCAAGGCTCGGATTTTGACTGATTTTAACATTTCTACTGTTAATGTTTCAACAATAAATGTATCTATTTGAAATCGGCCATTATTTTTGCAACAACCTAATAGTAACTTTGTGGAAAATCTCAACGTAACAATCCCATATATGGGTTAAATAGAAAACTTGAGTTTATAAACAAAATTGTATTATCCATTAAAAATGAAATTATTTCAAAACTTTGTCAGCATTCAACTTTTTTTACCAATAGAAGTATTCGGCATAAAATAACCCAAGTGTTTGACATGCCGTAAAATCCAACCAACCAGCCAACCAACCAACCAACCAACCAACAAATCAACGTAACAACTTGAGAATGAATAAAAACTCTTTGAATTCAAAATTCTTTCAGGGGAGTTAACTCTGTTTTTTAAATTTAAAGTTATTTCCCATGTTTCACAATATCATGGTAAGAATTTACTAAGCAGTTTCGTCTGGCACAAAGGGTTCATGCTGCATACAATAATTAGATTCGGTTGGTTGGTTGGTTGGTTGGTTGGTTGGTTGATTAGATTTTACGGCATGTCAACCCCTGTTGGGTTATTTTATGCCGAAGACGATTTTGTTTGATATTCAATCTTTTAGCTCATTTCTTTTTTATTTTAAATACATTATTTTGCGATCTCGATTCAGAAGGACATGTTTTTCATTTATACCGTCAAAATCTGGTTGTTTGTTAACAGACGATTTTTAGAGTTTTTTCTTTTAATCATAAAACTACCCCCTAACCCTAACCCCTAACTCTAACCCCTAACAAACAACCGGATTTTGACGGTGTGAATGAAAAAAATGTACTTATGAATCGTGATCGCAAAACGGGTGCCTAAAGGTCATATGGTCTCCGCTTTCTTTACGAGTTCAAATTCCAGTCGCACTAATACGTCCCCTATTAGACTAATACCATTGGGAAAGGTATAAACTCCCTTATCCCCCAGCTATGGGTTAGATAGTACCACAACTAGTCTTCTACGGCTATGGCTTTGGCATTAAATAACCCACAAATATTGATATGCCATTTAAAAAAAGAAACAGAACTAAATTACTTTTTTGATATTTCTTAATTGCGTGTCAGTCCTGATTTGCTTTGCGTGACATGCGGGACTGAGTTTTCCTTCTCCTAGACTGGTTGCCTTACCAAGGTCAAAGAGCCTAATCTGTCTTACGATTTACTCATAACTGGAGCCGCCCTGTCGCCTGGGGCGTTAGAATGCACCGACTGCACCTCTGCAGAGACTCCCCCAAATGGGTCCACCTGTTGGCCGTGTGTGGCGACCCGTGATGCTTATAGCAAGCCCCAACCCCTTTTTATCATATGGGTGCTAGAAGGCGGTGACTGGGGTCTACATGTCCTGGGAATGAGGTTAAACTCTATCTGATGGTGAGGTTCCAGTTTTGGAGGTTTGGGGAATGTGGAGCACCACTTCATCACCATTGCTCCCTGGTCCACCCAAACCCGGAGTGGTAGTACCTGTTAGGGTCCCATCAATGGGTTAAATAGAAAAACGTATTTATAAAAAAATTGTGTATCCATTAAGAATTGATTTATTTCAAAACTTTATCGGCATTAAATGACCCACTGAGGTTGATATGCGGTAAAACAAAAGAAAAAAACTAACACAATGAGAATACAAGACTAGGCACGACTGGGTGGGAAAGGTAATCCACTGGGAATTGTGCAAGAAATTTAATTTTCACCATACATCTAAATGGTATATGCACAAGCCTGAATCCGTCCTGGAGAACGAGACACACAAAATTTAACGTCATTCCCAGGATATGTAGACCCTCAGCCACCGCCTTTTAGCACCATATGATAAAAAGGGGTTAGGGCTTGCCATAAGGGCAATAGGGTTGGGAACATCATATAGATGCTAGGGCTTGACGTGACCAGCCGATTGATCGGAGGGGGCCTCTCCGACCGCCCGTCTAGCCCAAGATAGGGCCAAAGTGGAGTATTGCAAGTCATGAACTGCTCATCCACCTGGGTTCTATCCTTAAGCATCACGGGTGGCCACCCACTGCCAACAGGTGGCCCCATTGGGGGAGTCTTACCCCTCTGCAGAGGTGCAGTTGGTGCATTCTTACGCCCCAGCCGACAGGGCGGTGTGTTAGTTTGTTGCCTTTGCTTATTATATGATTGACCGTTTCGTCTCTGTCTCCACACATTCTGCACTTGCTATTCTGCTGCGTCTTATCTATTTTTGCATTTATATAGTTTGTTCTTATTATCATTACTATTATTATTCACCCCTTTTGAGTTTTGACATCAGTGTTAGCTGATGGTCTTTCACTGGAGTCTGGGTGACAGCAAGTCTCCTCAGGTCTCCAGGGCTCTCCTTGTTACATAATCATTAGATACCTAATGATTATGACAATAGTGTAGAAATCATTATGGCGATCAGTATAGCTGATGGCCTTGAGAGTGAGTGACAATGCTTGACCTCACTCTGACCTTGCCTTGCGGGAATGGACCGTGAGAATCGGAAGGCAATAGAGAGCTCCCTTCCGGTTTAAGGTGTAAGCAACTCAGTTAGTCAGTTAGAAGTTAGGACTTAGAATCGAAGCTAGCAAGATGTGAGTCTCCGCGCGCATTGTCTGGTCTGGGGGTTTATGGAATAAAGTAACATCATCGTAAATCGAAGTCTTGTTGTTATTACTAAAAGCTAACAATAGCACAGGGCTTCTGATAAGCAGTGATCCCCGACAGAGACCAGACCCGGAATCCCAAGAAGACCAGACCTTAGAAGATATACCAGATCCGGCCAGAAGAATAGACGACAGAGTAAGAAGACGTAAGGGGGTATACAACATTCTGAGTATTCTTGCAGATTGCAGCAGTGCAATATTCTGTATGGTATCAATCATTCCTCTGATTTCCAAACTTTCCAAACCCTTTTCCAATCCTTTTGGGACCGTTCTAAGTGCACCAACTACAATTGGTATCACTTTCACTTTCATATTCCATAACTTTTTCAGTTCTTTAGCAAGGTCCAGATATCAGATATTTGTCCATTTTTTCATTTTCCTTTAACTTCACCCTGTGATCTGCTGGCACTACAAAATCCACCAGTTGACAAGTTCTTTCTTTTTTGTTTATCAACACTAGGTCTGGTCTTCTTGCTGGGATAAGGTGATCCGTTTTTATTTCAATGCCCCAGAGAATTTTATGCGTTTCGTTCTCAAGAACAGATTCTGGTTTATGCATATACCATTTTGTTGTATGGTCAAAAATTAATTTTTTTGCATAATTCCCAGTGGATCACCTTCCCAACCCAGTCGTGTCTAGTTTTGTATTCTCGTTGTGCTAGTTTGCTACATTCACAGAGTATATGGTTTACAGTCTCATCTCTATTACCGCACAGTATACATTTACTATTTTGTTGGGTCTTATCAATTTTCGCTTTGATATAGTTTGTCCTTATGGCATTATTTTGTGCAGCAATTATAAGTGATTCAGTTTCTATTTTGAGGTTTCCCTTTCTTAACCATGTCCAAGTCTTTTTATGTGCAACATCTTCTATTTGTCGTTTGAAGCGTCCATATAATTGTTTTTCTTCCCATTTTTGTTTTTTAGTTTTTGTTGTTTTTCTGTTTGTCCATCTGTCGCTTCTACTATTGTTGGCCGCCATAAGTAGTTTGTCTTTGCTCTTTCTTGTGTAATCTTCAAGTTGTTGGATTGTGGTTTCTACGCATTCCTCTATGTTGGCAAGATCTCTTCACCCTTCCTTAGAAGATGTTGCACATAAAAAGACTTGGACATGGTTAAGAAAGGGAAACCTCAAAATAGAAACTGAATCACTTATAATTGCTGCACAAAATAATGCCATAAGGACAAACTATATCAAAGCGAAAATTGATAAGACCCAACAAAATAGTAAATGTAGACTGTGCGGTAATAGAGATGAGACTGTAAACCATATACTCTGTGAATGTAGCAAACTAGCACATATAATCTATCTCTATCATCTCTAGGGTGGAGAGCCTTGTGCATGGTCATTAATTTTATCGCCCTTTGGTCAATCTGTCTGAGTTCTTCTTTTGTCCATTTTAAGAATGGTGCTGAGTATCTTATAATGGGGACAGTCCAGGTATTGACTCCTTTAATCAGATTTCTGCTGTTAAGTTTGGTTTCTAGAAGATTTCTAGTTCTCCTGAGATATTCTTTTTTTAACTTTTCCTTTCATTTCTTCTTGCATGATATTGTCCGCTTCTAAAATTCCTAAGTATGTGTAGCTTCCATTTTCATCAAGTGATTTTATAGTTTCCTGAATTGGCAGTTGTATTCCATGCATTAGTTTTCTTTCACCGCGTTTTATTACTAGCATAGCACATTTTTCAATTCCAAATTCCATCCCTATATCCTGGCTATATAGTCTAATAGTTTGTACTAGGCTCTCTAATTCTTTTTCATTTTTTGCAAAAATTTATGTCATCCATGTACATAAGGTGGTTTATCTTTTCTTGTGAGTTAGTGAATTTGTATCCCCCTGTACATTTTTTACGTATATGATTCAGCGGCATCATTGATATAATAAAGAGTAGTGGTGATAACGAGTCTCCTTGGAAGATACCTCTTTGGATTTTTACTTCTGCCAGGGATTGTTTTCCAGCTTTTAATTGAACTCGCCAGTTTTCCATGGATTTTTTAATGAAATTTATGGTGTTGTTGGAAATTTTGTACATTATTACTTACTCCTTTTGAGTTTTCACATCAGTGTTAGCTGATGGTCTTTCACTGGAGTCTGAGTGACAGCAAGTTTCCTCAGGTCTCCAGGACTCTTCTGAGTATTCTGGCAGATTGCAGCAGTGCAGTGTTCTGAATGGTTTCAATCCTTCCTCTGATATCCAAACTTTCCAAACCCTTTTCCAATCCCTTTGGGACTGTTCCAAGTGCACCAACTACAATTGGTATTATTATTATTATCATTATAATTATTATTATTATTGTGTGTGTGTGTGTGTGTGTGGTGTGTGTTGTGTATGTGTGTGCGTCATTTTATGCAGTGAATTCATTATGGACGCATAAAGGGATCTATTTAAGCGTCTTTCAAACGTTGGGATAAGAGTAAAAACAAAAGTCGAACGAAACGAAATAGAATGAAAAAGAGAAAGAAAAAAAAGAAAAAGATGATCGTCTGGTTCAATTGAAAAGAATCGTTTCCAAGGCAACAACTCTGAAAAAAAGCGACCCCTAGTGTCGAAAGTCTTTCATAACCACCACCACCCAAAACAACCCCCACCATCGGCCATTATTAAATAACATAAATCGATGACTCTTTATGGTGAAAGATTCGCTTCTAAATATCCGTCCCCAGGGATGGCTGATGATACTGTCCCCCACCAACCTCTCTCTCTCTCTCTCTCTCCTCTCTCTCTCTCTCTCTCTCTCTCTCTCTCTCTCTCTCTCTACACACGCCACACACATAATCAAAAGATTTGCTTAGAAAATAGTAACATTAAATAAAACTCTCTCTCTCTCTCTCTCTCTCTCTCTATCTATCTATCTCTCTCTCTCTCTCTCTCTCTCTCTCTCTCTCTATCTATCTATCTATCTATCACACACACACGGAATAATAGTAACGTTAAAAAAAACCTCCCTCCCTAACCCCCCTCTTCTCTCTCTCTCTCTCGTCTCTCTCATCTCTCTCTCTCTCTTCTCACACCACACACACACACACACACACACACATACATACGCACACACACACACATACAGGCAGTCACAAAATAATAATCATAATAATGAAAATGATCTGCAGAGAAATCGAAGTTAATATATATCCGATCGGAGTTAATTAGGCATTCGCCATTTTTTTTGTTTTTGTTTTTTAAAAGTATTTATTTATTAATTTATTGTTAACAGAGATGTAGTTTTTTCGGAATTTTTAGGTGAGGCTTGATAATTAGTATTATTTGAATTATTCGGACTATTGTCCTCATTTCCATTGTTATCTGCACAATGTTTCGGCCACTGTGCCCTCCGGCTTTCATCAGGTAACAGAGAAGATGAGGACAATAGTCCGATTAATCCAAATACCACTAGAGATGTAGTTATTTATATGAGCTTAGTTTGGCATGGGGCCAGAAATATGGGCCACCCAGTGAGAATCGAACTCACTTACAATAGACTTAACAATGTGTATTTCTATATAAATTATGTGTATTTTAATGTAAATTATTTATATGTATTTTATTGTAAATTTTTTGTATGTATTTCTATAGTAAATCATTTTATGTATTTCTATAGTAAATTATTTATAATGTATTCTATTGTAAATTTTTGTAATGTATTTCTATAGTAAATCATTTATAATGTATTCTATAGTAATTATTTATAATGTATTTCTATTGTAAATTTTTGTAATGTATTTCTATAGTAAATCATTTATAATGTATTTCATAGTAAATTTATTTATAATGTATTTCTATTGTAAATTTTTGTAATGTATTTCTATAATAAATCATTTATAATGTATTTCTATAGTAAATTATTTGTAATGTATTTCTATAATAAATTATTTGTAATGTATTTCTATAATAAATTATTTGTAATGTATTTCTATAGTAAATTATTTGTAATGTATTTCTATAATAAATTATTTTGTAATGTATTTCTATAGTAAATTATTTGTAATGTATTTCTATAGTAAATTATTTGTAATGTATATTATTTTGTTTTTTTGTAACAAATTTCATCACGCAGCAAAAAATTTGATTCACCTTTTTAAATCTCTTGAAAAAACTGAATTAAAAAGATGACCAATACCCATCAATAATAAATAAAACAAAATGTCTTCGTAATCAATAACCCAACAAGGGTTGACATGCCGTAAAATACAGCCAACCATGTGTAAAAACAAATGACTATTATTGAATAGAAATAATTAGTATTATTCGAATTATTCGGACTTTTGTCCTCATCTTCATTGTTATTTGTACAACGTTTCGGTCGATGTGCCCTCCGGCCTTCTTCAGGAATTTCTTGTCGGACTCGGGAACCTTCTCGGACTCGGGATCCTTCTTTTCGAACTCGGGAACCTTCTTGTCGTAATCGGGAGCCATCACGGAACTTTGAATCTAACCCTTTATTCAGTCCATGGGAAAGCTCCAGAATTGCGGGGGCGGGGAGGGGGGTCATTCTAATTTTATTTTCGTTTTATTTTAATCCCCAACAGACCTGGGAATAATGATAGGACTTCAGACACCGGATGCAATTCTGTCATGCTCAGGATCGGGGGCGGGGGGGTCTTACCGTTTTGAATGGGGGGGGTGGGGGTAGCCGGGGCCCTACTTGAGATAGTTATTTTATGAATTCGTACGGCCGCAGCAACACCAATGTATGATGTGATAGCGTCGTCATGGTGACCCAAAAATCCAAGGGTTTTTAAGTGTTAGATAATCTGTCACAGTATGTACTACGACAAAAGTACCAGCCAACCACACTATCTACGAGGGTCGTCCAAAAAGTTCTAAGCCTCACCCAGATACTTTAAGTCGCAGTTCAGTAGGTACCACCAAAATAGGTCACGTGATCAGTTTAGATCATATAATAATAATAATGAAATTTATTGTGTACAGTGTTCAGGTGTACCACAACTCATCAAAGTCTCATGTCTAATACACAGAATAATGTATTAGTGTCAGGAACATGAATAGCATACAGTAATAATATACATGTATGTGTACAGTGCTCAGGTGCACCACAACTCATCAAAGTCTCATGTCTAGTACATATAATAATGTATTAGTGTCAGGAACATGAATAGCATACAGTAATAATATACATGTATGTGTACAGTGCTTAGGTGCACCACAACTCATCAAAGTCTCATGTCTAGTACATATAATAATGTATTAGTGTCAGGAACATGAATAGCATACAGTAATAATATACATGTATGTGTACAGTGCTTAGGTGCACCACAACTCATCAAAGTCTCATGTCTAGTACATATAATAATGTATTAGTGTCAGGAACATGAATCGGTACAGTAATAATATACATGTATGTGTACAGTGCTTAGGTGCACCACAACTCATCAAAGTCTCATGTCTAGTACATAGAATAATGTATTAGTGTCAGGAACATGAATCGTGTACAGTAATAATATACATGTATGTGTACAGTGCTCAGGTGCACCACAACTCATCAAAGTCTCATATCTAGTACACAGAATAATGTATTAGTGTCAGGAACATGAATAGCGTACAGTAATAATATACATGTATGTGTACAGTGCTTAGGTGCACCACAACTCATCAAAGTCTCATGTCTAGTACATAGAATAATGTATTAGTGTCAGGAACATGAACAGTGTACAGTAATAATATACATGTATGTGTACAGTGCTTAGGTGCACCACAACTCATCAAAGTTTCATGTCTAGTACACAGAATAATGTATTAGTGTCAGGAACATGAATAGTGTACAGTAATAATATACATGTATGTGCACAGTGCTCAGGTGCACCACAACTCATCAAAGTCTCATGTCTAGTACACAGAATAATGTATTAGTGTCAGGAACATGAATCGTACAGTAATAATATACATGTATGTGTACAGTGCTCATGTGCACCACAACTCATCAAAGTCTCATGTCTAGTATAGAATAATGTATTAGTGTCAGGAACATGAATAGTGTAAAGTAATAATATACATTTATGTGTACAGTGCTCAGGTGCACCACAACTCATCAAAGTCTCGTCTAGTATATAGAATAATGTATTAGTGTCAGGAACATGAATAGCATACAGTAATAATATACATGTATGTGTACAGTGCTCAGATGTACCACAAACTCATCAAAGTCTCATGTCTAGTACACAGACGAATGTATTAGTGTCAGGAACATGAATAGCGTACAGTAATAATATACATGCATGTGTACAGTGCTCAGGTGCACCACAACTCATCAAAGTCTCATGTCTAGTACATAGAATAATGTATTAGTGTCAGGAACATGAATAGCATACAGTAATAGTATACATGTATGTGTACAGTGCTCAGGTGCACCACAACTCATCAAAGTGTCATGTCTAGTACAGAATAATGTATTAGTGTCAGGAACATGAATAGCATACAGTAATAGTATACATGTATGTGTACCCATGCGTGCATATGTGTGTAGATAGGGGTATAGTGTTGGCGGATTATAGGAAGCATGGAGGCTTTGAAAGATGCAGTGTTTCAGCAGTCTACAACGGATGCAGGCAGTTTATTCCATGCCTCGACAACACTGAGCGTGAAAAAATGTTTCCGAAAGTCATGTGAGCGATGCTGTTTTCTGACTTTGTAGGCATGCCCACGTGTGTTAGAAACATGGAGATCAAAAAGGTGCTCAAGTTTGTTGTTGTTAAGATGATTAATAACCTTATGAGTGTTTACTAGGTCAGTTGCCAGACGCCGGAGTTTCAACGAATCCATTTCCAGGGCAGCAAGACGTTCAGAATATGGCAGATGCCTGGATATTAAAGGAAGAAACGTGAATATTTTTTAACTTTTTCTTTTAAAATCACGCAAAAAAGAAATAACGAACATAAAGAGTTGTTACAACGAAAAACTGTTAATTCAAACATCAAATTATCCGACTGGGGAAAAATTACTCATCGTTATCGTGAAAAATAATTAAAACAGTCCGTTTATTTACAACACGGTCAGTTTACAGGTCAGTTTTTTTCTTACAACACGGTCAGTCTACAGAATTCTGTATTCAATGTTCTTTTACTAAAAAGCTCTCACATTGAGACTTATAAAAATCGTCTGATATAATTATTCAGACGCTTATTTTTAAAGAAAAAAAAGTTAAAATCATTTTTTGACGGTTCATTTTTTCATATTTCAGAAGATAAAATAGATGGGGGTAGACCTCGTAAAAATATTTCCACTAATATATTTTAGAAAAACAATTTTCGGACAGATTTTTATCAAACGGTAAATAATTATAGAAATTTTCGTGAAAATCGAACCATCAATTGATTTTTCATAGAATTTTTTTAAAAGCTCTAGTCATAAATTGTTTTTGGCTACGTTAAATTTCAATTGATTTAACGGTGCAAAAATGTGAACCTTGTTTTTCGTTTATAATTTTTATCATTTCCGTAAGCTGAAACTTTTTTTTAAATCATCAGGAGTTTGTTTAATGTTTCTTTTTTCGAATGGACAAAAAATTTTAAAGATGATATTAACATTTATTGTTTGACACCCACGCATTTCCTGCGTACAGCAGCTGTTTCCCAGTGAGAACTCATTGACCAGGCAATATATTACACCCATCAAGAATAAATTTATTTCAAAACTTTGTCCGGCATGAGATTTTTTGGGCAGTAAAGTAATCGAGCTGACAGTAGGTGTGGAACTCACCTAAGATGCAAAAAATCCTCCATGCCGACAAGTTTTGACAATAAATTTATTCTTGATGGGTGTAATAATATTGCCTGGTCAATGAGTTCCACTGGGAAAACAGCTGCTGTCGCAGGACATGCGTGGGTGTCAAACAATAAATGTTAATATCATCTTTAAACTATTATTTTGTCATTCGAAAAAGAAACATTAAAAAACTCCTGATGCTTAAAAAAAGTTTCAGCTTACGGAAATGATAAAATTATAAACGAAAAAAACAAGGTTCTCACACTTTTTGCACCGTAAATCAATTGAAATTTAACGTAGCCAAACAATTTATGACTAGAGCTTTTTAAAAAATCTATGAAAAATCAATTGATGGTTCGATTTTCAGAAAATTTCTATAATATTTCTACCGTTTGATAAAAATCTGTCCGAAATATGTTTTTTCTAAATAATATTAGTGGAAAATATTTTTACGAGGTCTACCCCATCTATTTATCTTCTGAATATGAAAAAATGAACCGTCAAAAAATGATTTTAATTTTTTTTTCTTTAAAATAAGCGTCTGAAATAATTATATTCAGACGATTTTTTATAAGTTCTCAATGTGAGACTTTTTAGTAAAAGAACATTGAATACAGAATTCTGTAGAACGACGTGTTGTAAAGAAAAAAAACTGACCTGTAATGACCGTGTTGTAATAAACGCCTGTTTAATATTTTTCACGATACCGATGAGTAATTTTTTCCCCAGTCGGATAATGATGTTTGAATTAACAGTTTTTCGTTGTAACAACTCTTTATGTTCGTTATTTCTTTTTTTGGCGTGATTTTAAAAGAAAAAGTTAAAAAATATTCACGTTTCTCTTCAAATTAATATCCAGGCATCTGCCAATTCTGAACTCTTGGCTGCCCTGGAATGGATTCGTTGAAACTCCGGCGTCTGGCAACTGACCTAGAACACTCATAAAGGTTATTAATCATCTAACAACAAAAACTTGAGCACCTTTTTGACTCCATGTTTCTAACACACGTGGGCATGCCTAAAAGTCAGAAAACAGCATCGCTCACATGAACTTTTCGGAACATTTTTCACAGCTCAGTGTTGTCGAGGCATGGAATAACTGCCTGCATCACCGTGAAGACTGCTGAAACACTGCATCTTATCAAAGCCTCCATGCTTCCTATAACCGCAACACTAATACCCCTAATCCTAACACACATATGCAACGCATGGGACAAAACATGTATACTATTACTGTATGCTATCATGTTCCCTGACACTTACATCTATTCTGTATAGACATGACAACTTTGATGAGTTGTGGTGGCACCTGAGCACTGTACACATACAATGTATAACTATTACTGTATGCATTCATGTTCCTGACACTATACATTATTCTATGTATAGAAATGAGACTTGATGAGTTGTGGTGCACCTGAGCACTGTACACATGCATGTATATTATTACTGTACGCTATTCATGTTCCTGACACTATACATTCCGTCTGTGTACTAGACATGAGACTTTGATGAGTTGTGGTACATCTGACACTGACACATACATGTATATTTATTACTGTAGCTAATTCATGTTCCTGACACTATACATTATTCTATATACTAGTCAGACTTTGATGAGTTGTGTGCACCTGAGCCCTGTACACCATAAATGTATATTATTACTTTACACTATTCATGTTCCGACACTAATTACACTATCTATGACTAGACATGAGACTTTGATGAGTTGTGGTGCACAATGAGCACTGTAACCATACATGTATATTATTACTGTACACGATTAATGTTCCTGACACTAATACATTATTCTGTTTACTAGACATGACGACTTTGATGAGTTGTGGTGCACCTGAGCACTGTACAGCATACATGTATATTATACTGTACACTATTCAATGTTCCTGACAACTAATACAATTATTCTGTGTACTAAGACATGAAACTTTGATGAGTTGTGGTGCACCTAGCACTGTACACATACATGTATATTAATTACTGTACACTGTCATGTTCCTGACACTAATACATTATTCTATGTACTAGACATGAGACTTTGATGAGTTGTTGGTGCCACCTGAGCACTGTACACATACATGTATATTATTACTGTACGCTATCATGTTCCTGACACTAATACATTATTCGTGTACTAGACATGAGACTTTGATGAGTTGTGGTGCACATGAGCATGTACACTACATGTATATTATTACTGTAACACGTTCATGTTCCTGACACTAATACATTATTCTATGTACTCGACATGAGACTTTGATGAGTTGTGGTGCACCTAGCATGTACACATACATGTATATTATTACTGTACACGATTCCATGTTCTGCACACTAATACATTATTCTATGTACTAGACATGAGACTTTGATGAGTTGTGGTGCACCTGAAGCACTGTACACATACTGTATATTATTACTGTATGCTATTCATGTTCCTGACACTAATACATTATTCTATGTACTAGACATGAGACTTTGATGAGTTGTGGTGCACCTGAGCACTGTACACATACATGTATTATTATTATGTATGCTCTTTCATGTTCCTGACACTATACATTATTAATATGTACTAGACATGAGACTTTGAATGAGTTGTGGTGCACCTGAGCAACTGTACACATACATGTAATATTATTACTGTACTGCTATCATGTTCTGACACATACATACATTATTCTGTGTATTAGACATGAGACTTTGATGAGTTGTGGTCACCTGAACACTGTACACAATAAATTTCATTATTATTATTATATGTATCTAAACTGAATCACGTGACGCTATTTTGGTGGTACCTCTGAACTGCGACTTTAAAGTTATCTGGGTGAGGCTTAGAACTTTTTTGGCGACCTCGTGAATAGTGGTGGTGGGCTGGTAACTTTTGTGTTAGTAGCATACGTGACAGATTATCTAACCACTTAAAAACCCTTGGATTTTTGGGTCACCAATGACGACGCTATCACATCATACATTGGTGTTTGCTGCGGCCGTACGAATTATAAAATAACTATCTCAAGTAGGGGCCCGGCTACCCCACCCCCCCATTCAAAACGGTAAGACCCGCCCCGATCCTGAGCATGACAGAATTGCATCCGGTGTCTGAAGTCCTATCATTATTCCAAGTCCTGTGGGCATTTAAAAATAACGAAAATATAATTAGATGACCCCCCTCCCCGCCCCGCAATTCTTGGAGCTTCGCCATGGACTGAATAAAGGGTTAGATTCAAAGTTCGTGATGGCTCCCGATTACGACATAGAGGTTCCCGAGTTCAAAAAGAAGGATCCCGAGTCCGAGAAGGTTCGAGTCGACAAGAAATTCCTGAAGAAAGGCCGAAGGGCAACATGGACCGACGTTGTACAAATACCAATGAAGATGGGACAAAAGTCCCGAAATAATTCGAATATACATTATTTCTATTCAATAATAGTCATTTGTTTTTACACATGGTTGCTGTTACTTACGGCATGTCAACCTTGATGGGTTATTTGATTCGCCACAGACATTTTGGTTTTTATTTATATTGATGGGTATTGGTCATCTTTTTATTCAGTTTTTCACAGAGATTTAAAAAGGTCGAATCAATTTATACACAATTGCTGCGTGATGAATTTGTTACAAAAAAACAAAATAATATACTTACAAATAATTTACTATAGAAATACATACAAATAATTTTACTATAGAAATACATTACAAATTAATTTATTATAAAATACATTACAAATAATTTACTATAGAAATACCATTACAATAATTTATTATGAAATACATTAAAAAATTTATTATAGAAAATACATTACAAAATAATTTACTATAGAAAATACATTATAAATGATTTATTAGACATACAATTACAAAAAGTTACAAATAGAAATAGCATTATAATAATTTACTATACAGAAATAAATTATAAATGAATTTTACTAATAGAAATCATTACAAATTTACAAATACGAAATACATTATAATAATTACTATGATAATAAATTATAAATGATTTACTATAGCAAAATAACATTACAAAAATTACAAATAGAAAATACATTTATAAATAATTTACTATAGAAATACATTATAATGATTTACTATAGAAATACATTAACAAAAATTTACAATAGAAATACATTATAAAAATACTATAGAAATACACATAATTGACTATAGAAAAACATTGTTAAGTCTATTGTAAGTGAAGTTCGATTCCACTTGGGTGGCCCATTATTCTCTGGCCCCATGCCAAACTAAGCTCATATAAATAACTACCATCTCTAGTGGTATTTGGATAAATCGGACTATTGTCCCATCTTCTCTGTATGATGAAAGCCGGAGGGCACAGTGGCCGAAACATTCGTGCAGATAACAATGGAAATGAGGACAATAGCGAATAATTCAATAATACTAATTTCAAGCCTCACCTAAAAATTCCGAAAAACTACATCTCTGTTAACAATAAATTAATAAATAAATATTTTAAAAACAAAAACAAAAAAATGGCGATGCCTAAAATAACTCGCGATCGGATATATATTAACTTCGATTTCTCTGCAAGATCATATTTCATTATTATGATTACTTCATTTTGTGACTGCCTGTATGTCGTGTGTGTGTTGCGTATGTATGTGTGTGTGTGTGTGTGTGTGTTGTGTGTGAGACGAAGGAGAGAAGAGAGAGAGAGAGAAGATGAGAGACGAGAGAGAGAGGGGGGGTAGGGAGGGAAGGTTTTTTTTAACGTTACATTATTCGTGTGTGTGTGATAGATAGATAAGGATAGATAGCAGAGAGAAGAGAGAGAGAGAGAGAGAGAGAGAGATAGATGATAGAGATGAGAGAGAGAGAAGGAGAGGAGGTTTTCATTTAATGTTACTATTTCTAAGCAAATTTTGATTATGTTTTGCGTTGTAAGAGAGAGAGAGAGAGAGAGAGAAGAGAAGAGAGAGAGAGAGAGAAGAGAGAGAAGATGGAGGTTGTGGGGGGACAGTATCATCAGCATCCCCTGGGGACGGATTTTAGCAAAGCGAATCTTTCACCATAAAGAGTCAATCGATTCTGTTATTTAATATGGGCCGACTGGTGGGGGGTTGTTTGGGGGTGGTGGTGGTGAAAAGACTTTCGAACAGCTAGGGGTCGCTTTTGTTTCAGAGTTGATTGCCTTGGAAACGATTCTTTTAATTGAACGCAGACGAATCATCTTTTTTTTTTCCTTTCTCTTTTTCATTCTATTTCGTTTCGTTCGACTTTGTTTTTCATCTTATCCAACGTTGAAAAGACGCTTAAATAGATCCTTTATGGCGTCCATAATGAATTCACTGCACTAAAATGACGCCACACATACACACACACACACACACACACACACACACACAATAATAATAATAATTTATAATGATAATAATAATAATACCAATTGTGTTGGTGCACTTGGAACAGTCCCAAAGGATTGGAAAAGGGTTTTGGAAAGTTTGGATATCAGAGGAAGGATTGAAACCATTCAGAACACTGCACTGCTGCATCTGCCAGAAATACTCAGAAGAGTCCTGGGAGACCTGAGGAAACTTGCTGTCACTCAGACTCCAGTGGAAAGACCATCAGCTAACACTGATGTGAAACTCAAAGGAGTAAGTAATAATGTACAAAATTCCAACAACACCATAAATTTCATTAAAAAAATCATGGAAACTGGCGAGTTCAATTAAAAGCTGGAAAACAATCCCTGGCAGAAGTAAAAATCCCAAAGAGGTATCTTCCAGGAGACTCGTTATCACCACTACTCTTTATTATATCAATGATGCCGCTGAATCATATACGTAAAAAATGTACAGGGGGATACAAATTCACTAAACTCAGAAGAAAAGATAAACACCTATGTACATGGATGACATAAAATTTTTTTGGCAAAAAATGAAAAAGAATTAGAGAGCCTAGTACAAAACTATTAGACTATATAGCCAGGATATAGGGATGGAATTTGGAATTGAAAAATGTGCTATGCTAGTAATAAAACGCGGTGAAAGAAAACTAAGCATGGAATACAACTGCCAATTCCAGGAAACTATAAATCAATTGATGCAAATGGAAGTAACACATACTTAAGGAATTTTAGAACGACAAAATAATGCAAGAAGAATGAAAGGAAAAGTTAAAAAAGAATATCTCAGGCATACTAGAAATCTTCTAGAAACCAATTAACACGCAGAATCTGATTAAAGGAGCTCAATACCTGGACTGTCCCCATTAATAAGATACTCAGCACTTCTTAAAATGGACAAAAGAGAACCTCAGACAGATTACCAAAGGCGATCATTAATGACATAGCACAAGGCTCTCCACCCCACTCAGGATATGAGAACCCTACAGAATATGTGCTAGTTTGATACATTCACAGAGTATATGGTTTACAGTATCTCTATTACCGCACAGTCTACATTTTCTAATTTTGTTGGTCTTATCAATTCTTCCTTGATATAGTTTGTCCTTATGGCATTAATTTTAAAATGTGCAGCAATTATAAGTGCATTCAGTTTCTTTTGAGGTTTCCCTTTCTAACCATGAATACTATGTGCAACATCTTCTAAGGAAGGGTGAAGAGATCTTGCCAACATACGAGGAATGCGTAGAAACCACAATCCAACAACTTGAAAAGATTACACAAGAACGAGCAAAGCACAACTACTTATGGCCGGCCAACAATGTAGAAGCGACAGATGGACAACAGAAAAACAACAAAACTAAAAAACAAATGGAAGAAACCAATTATATGGACGCTTCAAACGACAATAGAAGATGTTCACATAAAAAGACTTAAATCAAATAGAAACTGAAGGGCTCACTTATAATTGCTGCACAAAATAACTGCTAAGGACAACTATATCAAGCGAAAATTGTAAGACCCAACAAAATAGTAAAATGTACTATGTGCGGTAATAAGAAGAACCTGTAAACGCATTACTCTCGTGAATGTAGCCAAACTAGCCACAACGAGAATACAAACTAGACACGAAGAAAAGGTTGGAAGGTGATCCACTGGGAAATTATGCAAAAAATTAATTTTTGACCATACACAAATGGTATATGCATAAACCAGAATCTGTTCTTGAGAAGAAACGCATAAAATCCTCTGGGGGCAATTGATAAAAACGGATCATTCATCCAAGCAAGAACGCAGAACCTAGTGTTTGATACACAAAAAGAAGAACTTGTCACTCGGTGGATTTTGCATAGTGCCCAGCAGATCAAACAGGGTGAAGTTAAAGGAAAATGAAAAAATGGACAAATATCTGATATCTGAACTTGCTAAAAACTGAAAAAAGTTATGGAATATGAAAATGAAAAGTGATACCAATGTAGTTTGGTGCAATTAGAACGGTCCCAAAAGGAATGGAAAAGGTTTGAAAAAAATGGAAATCAGAGGAATGATTGATACCATACGAATATTGCAATGCGCAACTGGCAAGATATCAGAATGTTGTATACCCACTTACGTCTTCTTACTCTGTCGTCTATTCTTCTGGCCGGATCTGCGTATATCTCTAGGTCTGGTCTTCTTGGGATTTCCGGGTCCGGTCTCTGTCGGATCACCTGCTCTCAGAAGCCCTGTGCATTGTAGCTTTTCAGTATCAACAACAAGACTTCGATTTACGATGATGTTACTTTATTCCATAAACCCCCAGACCAGAACAATGCGCGGGAGACTCACATCTTGTCTACTTCGATTGCTAAAGTCCTACTTCTAACTGACTAACTGAGTTGCTTACACCCTTAAACCGGAGGGGCTCCTATTGCCTTCGCGAATTCTCACGGTCATCCCGCAAGGCAAGAGTCAGAGTGAGGTCAGCATTGTCAGCTCACTCTCAAGGCCATCAGCTCTACTGATCGCCATAATGATTCTACACATTCATATCATTAGTATCTAATGATATGTAACCAAGGAGAGCCCTGGACGACCTGAGGAGACTTGCTGTCACCCAGACTCCAGTGGAAAGACCTCAGCAACACTGCATGCAAAAACTCAAAAGGGTTGAATAATAATAGTAATGATAATCAGACAAACTATATAAAATGCAAAAATAGATAAGACGCCAGCAGAATAGCAAGTGCAGAAAATGTGTGGAGACCAGAGACGAAAACGGTAATCATATATAGCAAGGCAACAAACTAAACACCGCCCTGTCGGCTGGGGCGTTAAGAACGCACCAACTGCACCTCTGCAGAGGGGTAGATCCCCCAATGGGCCACCTGTTGGCAGTGGGTGCCACCCGTGATGCTAAAGGATAGAACCAGGTGATGACGCAGTTTCATGACTTGCAATACTCGACTTGCGCTATCTTGAGGCTAGACGGGCGTCGGAGAGGCCCCCCGATCAATCGGCTGGTCACGTCAAGCCCTAGCATCTATATGATGTTCCAACCTATTGCCCTTATGGCAAGCCCTAACCCTTTTTTTTACATATGGGGTGCTAAAGGCGGTGGCTGAGGGTCTACATATCCTGGGAATGACGTTAAATTTTGTGTGTTCGTTCTCCAGACGGATTCAGGCTTGTTTGCATATACCAATTTAGATGTATGGTGGAAAATTAATTTCTTCTTGCCACATTCCAGTGGATCTTTCCAGACCCAGTCGTGCCTAGTCTGTATCTCATTCGTTTTAGTTTTTTTTTTCCTTGGTTTTACCCCCGCATATCAACTCACGTGGGGTCATTTAATGCCATCAAGTTTTGAAATACATCAATTCTTAAATGGATACAAATTTTTAATAAATACGGTTTTCTATTTAACCCATTGATGGACCCTAACAGTATGTACCCTCCGGGCTTTGGGTGGACCAAGGAGGAAGGGTA
>CM042181.1:41176598-41213138 GCA_023376005.1 Doryteuthis pealeii | reverse complement strand
CAATACACTAACGAAAATGGTGACTTGAGTAGGAATATAGTTCGGTACAACAGAAAAAACACACAATCTCCATTATAATAAGAGTGTTTAGTTACATGAAATGTTTAGTAAGTAATAAAAAGCTTATGAAAATAACCGGTTTTTGTGGTTGGTGATGTCTTTGGTAACAAGACTGATCTAGAAGAAGTAATGAGTCAAGTGCGACGACCACTAAGACGAAGTCCAGATGTTAGAAGAGACATAGAAGACAGAGAGAATAGAAGTAGAAAGAATTTAGAAGAAGGGTAAACAAAGTGGTAATCCTCGGTAAGAATCCTTTCGTTCTTACATGGTACAGAGTCCTGAGTATTGTAAGTCCCTTCCTCAATGATTGCAGCTACAGCTGTAGCAAGTATCAGTGTTTAAGTAGTAGTATCAGCCACGCACTTTTGGTCTGTTGTATTGGCGAAGGAATAACCACGTAACCGGCTAGTCTACTAAATCAGGTGAAGAATTGCCTAGCAGACCTTATTCACAAATATATTTGGGCACCTCATGTGCTGTAATTGCGTTAGCACGTTAGATTCGCACGACCATTGTTAGTGAGTCGATCTCTTGGGGAACCCCAGTAACTTTAGCCTGATGCCATATCAAGCTAAGCTTAGTAAATAACATATATATCAAATTTGTGGCACCTCACGTTGCGTGTACATGGTAGAAGCTTGATTCACAAACCATTTGTTAGTGAGCTTCGATTCTCATTGGGAGCCCCATACTTCAGGCCTTAGTGCCATATCTAGCTAAGCTTAGTAAATAACTAAGGCACCTCAGGTGGTAAGGTTAGCAAGGAAGACTGCAACCATAACTAGTGAGTTCTGATGTCTCACTGGTGTCCCTTACATTCGGCCTTGTGCCAATATCTAAGCAAAGCTTAGTAAAATAACTATAGTCCCAAATATTTTGGGCACCTCACGTGGTAATTGGTTAGCAAGCTATAGATTCGCAAGCCATGTTAGTGATTCGATTTCTCATTAGGGCCGCCCCACACTTCTGGCCTTTGTGCCATATCTAAGCTAAGCTTAGTAAATAACCATTATATCATCAAATATTTGGGCGACCTCACGTGGTGTAATGGTTAGCAAGCTCGCTTCGCAAACCAATTGTTAGTGAGTTCGACTTCTCACTTGGGGCCCCATACTTCTGGCCTCTGTGCTATATCTAAGCTAAGGTTAGTAGAATAACTATATGCACAAATATTTGGGCACCTCATGTGGTGTACCTGGTTAGCAAGTAGATTCGTAGCCATTGTTAGTGTGAGTTCGATTCTCACTGGGTGCTCCATACTTCGGCCTTGTGCTCATTAAAGCCACGCTTAGTTAATATAAAACTATATCATCAAATATATCAACAACCAAAGCACAATACCCATAAAATATAAAGGGGTTATCAGACGTGTATATTGATGTTTATATACCCATGAGGGGGTGGGTAATATTTTATGCAAGAGATTTTAGCAATTTTATGAGGGGCAGTTCCAATTCCACGAATTATGGGTCTTAATGGAATCCCCGGTTTTGTGTTTGGGAGGACCGTAAAATGGTTGGGGACGACTTAGGGTGATAGTCTATCAAGAGAGCACAAGTTTTATCAGTGTGATGGCCTATTAGTTTTTTTTATATGTTTTGTTGAAGAATGATTATGTGCTGTAATCAATGCGTTTGTTGGAGAGATTATATTCATAGGTGTTACGCATTCATAGGATATCAGCATATGTCATTATATTGTTAGAAAATAACGACACTCCTCCTCTCCTTTGTCAGAGTGGGTGATGACTATCATCTAGTAATAAGTTACTCCAACTGTGCTGCACTTGCTCACAACAATCAAAACCATCTCGAAATGCCTCGATCACCCGGCGCAAAGCCAAAATACTTCACTTTTCTATAGGCTTTTTTCGTAGTCGTCGATACGTAATCGTGTGACGCTCCTCTATGCTTATTAATCTCACGCCTGCATCTCAAGAGAACATTTGCATACCCGCTGCAATCCATCCCGCTGGTTCAGCAGACGCCACCTTCGTTAAACTCAGCCCAGGCTTACAGCAGCCATACTGCCTTCTCTCCGCCCGATGCCACATCCTCGCAAAAGCCCAGACTCAGTTCGCGCCACAGCCACTCCTAGCCTCTACAGCGCCTGACTCCCGTTATTTCTCAATTACACTACCACCAAACTATTGTTGTTAGTTCATCAGAGTGACTATAACCCTATAGACTAACTGACCAATAGCGACGGTTATTATAAACGCTAAACAGGGCCAACTTTATGGCTTGGCCTAACTGAGTAAGCAATGCCGAGGTCAGCTCATACAACTCATCTTGGTCGAACGTAATCTAACCCCCTTCCGCTACCTGAATCTGTTTACTACTTTATATATAATAACATATTTCCTACATTTATTTAGACCTCGTCGTACTTTGATTCTTATTTGACCCACTTAAAACCCCAAACCAGTCGTTGCTTGGCCATGCATAACCTATTTTTAAAGCAGTATACTAATAATCTACCTGCTGGTCATGGGTGGAAGCAACCAAGATCATTTCTTCTCGATTTGTTCCTCAGCACGTTCACATTCTGGAACAAAATAGGCATATTCCCACCTAATTCTTAAATTCATTACACTTATACTTCTTCAAAAAACTTAGGTACGACTTCAATTACTAGCACATCTTCTCCCAAAATTGCTGGCTAAAACAAGCATACTCAAAAAACATCGCTGTCTTCGTTTCGATTCTCCTCAATATATTAAGCACACCCACAGCACGTGTTTATCGGCGTTTCGCCTCCTTCAGCCGTGTACGACACACACAACTATCCTTGGCCTAGTGTGCGAACTCCCGACAGTCTGTCTTTGCAGCCCTGATTTACTAACTATCCCTTTCGGCACAGACAGCTGCATGTAACGAGACTGGTGTTTAAACTAAAATACATAGGTTCTGTTTACTATACCTTTTACCGATCACAGAGGAGATCCAAGACTAAGGAAGCCAGACACCTTACTTAGAGACTACAACGCCAACCCTCTACAGTTGCAACAAACTTCACGTACCCTAGGTAAAACCCAATTAAAAATGCTGAATAAAAGTCACATTTTAAACATTACTCACCCAAGCCGCAATATACCGGACATTATTGAGATTGACCTGCGTGTTTCGGTGTATGTCACCAATGTAAATCTTCAATCTTGGAAGCTGGGAAAAAAAAAGGACAAGGGTTATCAAGTATCAGACAAATCATATTTGACTACGCAGACCTGTTGGATATACTACAGTTGATAATTAATTATTACAACGTTGATATGTCTTACTTAAAGAGCTATTGTTAAATAGTTCAATATGTAAAAAGTATAATATCTTGACTAGCAGGACCTGTGGATTATCATCCTATGATAATTTAATTATTACCAGCACGGTTACTGATAGTTTACTTAAGAGTATTGTTAAATTAGTTCAATTGTAAAAAGTAGTAATAATCTGACTAGCAGGACCTGTGGATATACCACAACTAATTTTATAATTAAATATGCTTTACTAAGAGCTATTGCTAATAGTTCAATATGTAAAACATGGTATAATAATCTTGACATAGCAAGCCTGCTGGATATATACTCTCAGTACTGAGAATTTAACTTACTTATATATAACGTTTAAATATGTTGTACTTGAGAGCTATTGTAAAATAGTTCAACCTAATGTAAAAAAGTATAATTATCTCGACGAGGGCTAGATCTCGTGGCACTATACCCACTGCTATGATAATTTAAATTCATTAACACATTTGAATCATGTTTACTAAGAGTATGCATAACATAGTTCAGTATGTAAAAAGATTAATAATCCTTGACCTAAGCAAGACCATGTGGATTATACCTCTTATGATATTCAGTTCTATAACACTTCAATATGTTTACTTGAGAGCTAATTGTAAAAGTATCGATATGGAAACATTACTACCCACTTCCGGTCAGAGTGGACCTGGAGTAATGATTTTTTTGGTATAAGGTATGCTAATGGCACCATGACCGTATATTGTAGTTCAAAAACATGGGGAATCAAATGGCCAATCAGAAATTAAACGACCCAAAGCCTCAATTTAATTTACTTAACTTTAAAGAGCGAATCGTAATGAAGAGAGAGAGAGAGAGAAGGAAGAGAGAGAGAGAGAGAAGAGAGAGAGAGAAGAGAGACGGGGGATGTCCCCCAACTTGGACCTGACTTGCGGTATTTACGTCGGCTAATTTTAATGAGGAAGTGCGTCCCCGCGTCTCCTGCCTCAAAAATGCTCACCCAGGTAACTATCAAAATTAACAAACCCCAGCTCGATCGCTTGTTATATTACTCGTAACTTCTTCGCTCATTCTTGTTTAGAAAAACAATCATGAACAGATGATGTTATAGTTTTTGAATAGACCTGAGATTAGATAGATAGATAGATCAGATCTGCACTAAACAAACAAACAGTCCACATACTAGGATCACGAGACGAACCCCACAAATGGAGATAGACAGGATATTTTCGTCCAATCGTAAATGTCACTCATCATGGCGCGGCGGCGGCGGTCGCATCTCTAACTATTCGATTAGTCACATGCTTACGTTCCTATTCTCAACTGAAAAACACACAACACTCTGCTAACACCAAACACCACTACTCGAAATCACAAACGAAACATCTACGCTCTACCGTCGTACTTTTAAAGTCAAACTACAGATAAATATGCAAACAAATTGATTATATAGATGGATGGCTCTTCTTGCCAACCCAGACCTGCACAGCTGGCCGCACGATCTACTTTTAAATAGTCACGGGGTCAGCAATTTCCTCTGACGACCCCACGCACGGCACCGGGACCGCTACTCTCACTCATACAATCTAACCAGATTCAGACCTCACCAGTTACTCAGAGAATATCCACTCACTTCACCTACATCCTCTCCTAAGCATGCAACGCAACAACAATGTACATCCTGATTCATCTCGGCATCGTTTCGCGCTTATCTCGTCAATCCGTTTTATCTTCACTCTTCTTCGCACTGCGCCTGCCCTTGTCACCCCCTCCCACGCACTCACACGTGTCAAATGACCCGCACTTCCGTTCTTCCTACTCATCTACTAACCAGCACACAGCGGGCAACAGGACAGACCGCCACTCACTGCTTAACACCCAGCAACCGAAATATAAGAAAGAAAGAAAGAAACACACTTCCCTCTCATAAATTACCCTTTACGTCTACTGATGACGCACATCGCTATTGACTTCCATTTTACAATCATTTTTCCTTCCCTGTCCTACTATTTCATTCGTACGAGGTACCCGGCTCCAGCATCGCTTTCACTCGTTCCTCCCCGCCGCTCTCGCCCTCCCCTCACGACCATCTACCCCTCTAAGTTGACTCTATACAACACCACAACCAGTCGATACACCTCCTTACATTTCCCTCCTAACTCACACTAACCACGCACCACAACCTCTCACGGCATACACTCACGCCGCCGTGCCTCCATGCCCACGTATAAGCTCCAGTGATACGTCGTGCCGGGAAACGACAACACAGAATCAGGATATTCAGTCTGATCAATTCATCAAAATAACTTCTCATCAACTATTTAGATTGTCACGCTAGCAACATTATCTAGCATCGGCAGTGGGTTATATAAAGGCAAAAGCAGCCTGACAACCGATATCGGTTGGTCTAAACATTCCAGGACTCAAATGACTCGTTGGAGGCACGGAACGTACTAGTTCATCCCCAACCATTGAACGGAAGTACGTGGTGAGGTGTAAACCTCATTACAACCCCATCTACATCATCTATATACCCTCTCTCTACAACTCTATAACACCCTACACAACGTAACTACTCACTCCCAATCTCATCACAATCACTACCCTCCTCACATAGATACTTACTCAACACTACTATCTATCCTCTATACCCCTATGACACATCCTCGACCACTTCGCCATCACCAGTGCCTGATCCTTCTATACCCTGTCCCTAACCCGTACCTACTGAAACATCATCGCTGGAACTCCTCCACCGCTAACCTCCCCACTCTCAAGTCACCAATTCGCCCTTACGTTATTCCTATCCATCACATCGTCCCATGATCTTTTTTTTCATCTTTAACCTGCATGTACTTATTAATAGTTCGCTCTTACATTATTAATAGCATGTTACACTTGTCTACGATACATGACAACATGCAAGTTATAATTTATATATACAACAAAATTCACGCGGTTTAACAGTGTGGCACGGAAGGCTAATTTGCATATATAATATTTAAAATACGCATTTTAATAAATATGTGCCTTAGTATTAATGATTCCTAACTGTTTGGTTTTATTAACTGAATATAGCAAAAATCTCTCTTTCAATGAATCTTACCAAATGAAATCCAATTTAACCTAAGAATCTACACTGACAATAACTGTCACTTTCTCACTTCCGTTGCACATTCCTACCTAATAAACAACTCTCACCGAATCACCTCTGAAATTAGAAAAATCACTGACCAATCGAAGGGAGTAGAGTGATGAGAAGAGTCATCCAGCCTCTCTTCAGCTTCCGTTCCACTCTTTCCGCCTTACTTATCTACTCCTCTCCTGTTTGCAAATCTCTTTATATAATACCCCCCCCCTGACTTCATCTCAAATTCTCACACCTTTACATATACGCCCAGCCCCCCCCGGCGCCCCCCCTCATGATTGTCATAACACCTACCTTACTTATTCATACTCGGCTATTCGCCTAATCCTTCTCAGCTTCTGCAGCTTAGCGCTCTCTCTCTCCCTGCCATTTTCACACATCACAATAATCTCTCCACTTACCATCAAAACCTTCCTAACGAACATACTTCCTGCCACCCGGAAGGGGTGCATCTATACTTTGCTCAAACTCCCTAAAAACCACACCTAGCTAAAGTCATACCTCAATCCTACATCGAGAATACCGCACTTCCTGCCAACCCCCCCCGATACACTTCTATCACTTGGAGCCATCCGGCCACTAATCCGCTCTCGACTCTAATTTACTTCCATCTCACCTACGCCGGCTAGCCACAGCCTACCCATCCTTTCAGCCCTCGCCCTCTAAAGCCCAGTACTTGAAACCCTTAACTCGCCCTGTTGCAATAAGCTATCATCCCCTGACCGCTCACTAACGCAAACTCACTCAACTCCAACAAAGATACACTCCAGCTAGATACATTCCCACAACTACCAATTAGCTCCACCTCTCACTGAAGGCTGACTCAACTCCCACGCAGGTCCTTGCCTAGGCTCTTTGGATGAGTTCTTATCATTATTCACGATTAACGATAGTCTCACTATGGCATCGCAACTACTTTGAATACGGTGGAGCGTTAATCTGACAACAGAGTTCTTAATCGATTCCATACCTGGCAATCTTAAGAGGTGCTATACCCAACTGTACTTTGTTAAGAAATAAATCTGATTGTACCTCAATACAAATTCCACTCTAACCTTCTTACGACACACCCCATTAAATGCCTGGAAACTATCCTGACGGGCCGTTTCAGAAACTAATGAAATGCACTATTCCATTTTTAGGACGAAGTCCAAAACGGCGTACGTCTGTAATTCGGATGATTTATTGACTTCAATTATAAACTTGAGAATCGTACACATAAACAAGCATTTTAAGTGGTTTCTCAGAGTGTAGATAAATCACAATTCTAAGATTGATTGAATATGAATGGGCACTTTTATGGACATTGACAATACAATAATGGTCATATATTGCAAATGAAAGTTTTATATATAGGATATTTAGTCTTCTAACCCAATTGGCAAGGTTTTGATTTTCGACTGTCAAGTTAATGGCACATCTGACCTATATAACTGTCGCTTCACATAATTCCAAGTACAAAATATGTTTAGCACAGTAGATTCTTAATGTTTTATCCCTCAATCTTCAAACATAATCTGATACCACGCACATCTGGTCTTCTAGGCTACATTAAACCCCATAATACTGGCTCATGTTATTGCCAACAATATTTTTTGGATAGCATTGCTCAGTATCTAATCACTACTATTCACAAGTTTCTCATGCCTTAAAATTGTGTTCTTTATACCAGTGACACCTATAACATGGTCATTATATTCCTAAACAAATTATCATTTAGATAATTATTTAGTGACTTTATCCCATTCTTCAGATTTAATTTCAATGTGGATTAATGACACATTGACACCGTATATTAATGTCATGTTTTTTTGTTAGATTAATGTTTTCAAATAAATTCTTTAGTTTTAAATCCATTTCAAAGTTCTGATTGTGAATGTCAGGCCTCAATGGACATTGACTCTCTATAAGATGGTCATGTAGATTCATGGAAAATGATTATTTGACTGCAATATAATGGAGATTGTAATGATAAACAAGCACTTTAAGTGGTTCTCAGATGTTAATCACAAATCTAAGATATGAATATGATGGGCTTTTATGGCACATTGTACAACTACATAATGGTCATCTAGAAGCCAAACAGGAATCAAAAATAGGTTGTCATAATCTTTAATCCCATTCAGCAACATTTTGATTTTCGATGGTTAATGAGTGCACATTTGACACCATAATATACTATGGTCATTTATCATCAAAAATATTTTCAAATTAATTCTTTAGTTTTAATCCCATCTAACTGTTCTGATCTTAAGATGTTTTTATGCACACTATTGACACCTATATAATGGTCAATATATTCCTAAACCAAATATATTTTAGATAGCATCTTCTTAAGCGTCTTTTTTCCCATCTTAAATGTTCTTGATTTTGAATGTGGCATTAATGGCAACATTGACTCCTATATAATGCGTCATGGTAGTGTCAAGGAAGGAATTTTAAGTAGAATTCTCATTAAATCAACAACGCAACCAAACCAAAGCCAAATTATGATCATGAAAATACTAACAAGGGTTGGACATGCCGGTAAAAATACGCTAACCACGCGCAAAACCACCCGACCACCCACCTCTGCATGAAATATCCCAACAAGGGTTCGATATTGCCGCTAAAAAACAAACCAACCCAAACCAACCAACCTTTGCATAAACTAACCACAAGAGTTGACATGGTATCCGTAAAAAACGCAACCAACCAACCAAACCACCAACCAACCTCAAGTGCCTGAATCGAAATAAAACGCTAAAAGGGTTGACATGCCGTAAAAGACCCACCAACCAACCAACAAACCAACAATCAACCAATCCTCCGCAGAATTAACCCAACAAGATTGACATTGCCTAAAAATCAACAACCAACCAACAACAACAATACAATGTTGGGTACAATCGATAAAAAATGATTTTTTCTAATTACTGATGAGATATTGGTGCTAGAGAGTCATTATGTATCTTTTTGATCGCTGATACTGTCCATTGAGCTGGAGGACAATATCTTGCTGAGGTACATAATAAAACCTAAAATGCATAAAACAGAATTTTTAAAATATCGAATATAATAAAAGGTCATTTCAATGCTTTGTGACTAATTCAGTCAAGATTAACAACATTGACAATCCGAAAAACATTTATTACTACGACCTCTGAATAAACACATGATCATTGCTTATTTATGGGAAGGGCATCTGAACATAAACTTTAGATGGATGATAGAATAAAGATAGAGACAGGGACTAGGTATATATATTATATATATATATATATATATACTTAGAAAGGAAGGAAAAACTCACACTTGTCAATTCCATAAAAATTTATTCGACCAAATTGGGGCCTATATAGAATCTAAGCTGATTAATATAGCTTTCCCAAAAATGTCGTTTTGGAAGCATATATTAAATTCAACCTTAGATTATAAAGGCCCAATTTTAGTCGAAATAAATTTATTATGGCGAATTACGATGTTGAAGTTTATATCCTATCCTTCTCGAAGACTATATATGTTCTGTATATAATCTAAAAGTTGTTATTATACATTGACGCTCTCTTAGTGATTAAAGATTCACTCTGTATACAAACGGATCAATACAATAATAATACCGTTGTCGTCTTAGTATCACATATAGAATCATCCCCCTGTACTACCAAGTTTTGGATACCTCTCATCTCTCCTCTCTTACTCATCATCTCCTATATTATATATATATATATTATATTATATTATATATCTATATACTATAGGTCAAGTGAATAACTACTCGATTTCACCATGCTTGAGGATCTTTCAGGGTTAACTCCACGTGTAATTATTCTATGTGTTTTAGCTATGAACGATACATGCTATATATATCATATATTATATATAATGTTACCGTGTCATAGCAAAAGACCACTACATATAATTGTCTAACAACAACCAACATCTTGATATTACACAGTGGAGTTAACCCTGAGATCCTCAACATGGTGAAACTCGAGTAGTTTATGACTTGGACCTAATACTAAAATAATTGCTCTACTATAACGTATTGAGCCTTTTTTTATTTGTTATATCACTGCGCTTACCTTTATGAACTCACATCAGACCACCGTGACATATTCCCACGGTAAGTCGATCTTTTCATTATACACAACACACACACACACAACACCCATATATATATCATAAAGAGAGAGAGACGATAGACCGACAGAGATAGGAGAGATGAGAGAAAGAGGGAGAGAAAGAGAGAGAGAGAGATTTATAAACAAACTTAGTATGAACACAATATAGATATAGATATATAGATAGATATTTCTTCACACCACACACACACAGAAGAGAGGAGAGAGAGAAGAGAGGAGAGAGAGAGAGAGAAGAAGAGAGAGACACCACACACACAGACAGACGACAGAATTATTTATAATACACACACACACACACACCCACTATATTATTAATTTTATATATACTACAATATTATGCACCCTCCGGGTGAAGTATTTAAGTTTTAATGTAATACACAATATTCGTAGTCTAAATTAGAAAGGCTAATGAAACTAAATAAGAATACAGATAAAAAAGATTGAACACAGAGGGGGAGGATACTAATAAAAGATTTTTGAAACAGAGGAGTATAAAAAAATGGAACAACTGAAAACTTACTCTTCATCCTCTCGTCTTTCATTAGTTCATTTTTTCTAAATTTAAGTACTTTAGTTATAAGAGGGAGTAAAGAATAAAATCGCACCAGATTATTTTATCTTGTTAATGGATTTCATTTTAAGATTTCATGAAGAAGAATTTTTGCCTGATAATTCATTAAAAAAACAAATCAGCTTAAGAAATCAAATAATACTAAAGCACATATTTAATTAAAAAATTCGAGTTTTTAATATTAATATGCAAATTAGCCTTCCGTTTACACTGTAAACTGCATATTTTTGTTGATAGTATAATATACTTGAATGTTGTTAGAAAACCTAAATTATGTAGACATAGTTTAACAGTATTAATAATGTAAGACAATTTTACTAATAAATGAGGTTTAGATAAAAATTTAAATCATTCGAGAATGTGATGTCAATAACTAAGACGCAATTGTGACTTGAGTCAGGAAGATTAGTTTCGCGTTACAGACAGAAATACAAACAACAAAATCTTCCATCTACTAATAGCAGATATATACGTATACATTTATATTATACGTTTATGGATAGATAGATAAATAGATAATATGTGTTATAAAAATAAACAAATAAGTGTACTGTAAGATATAGAAAGACTGTTCTTTAACCTGTATATATATACATACATATCATAACACTATATATATATTATAACTATTATATATCATTCACAAACTAGATAGATATGAACAAACTATTTATATATATATATTTATATATTAGGTATATTATATCACAAACTTAGATTAGATAGGAACACAATATTATTATATATTATATGATGATGTGTGTAGATATGTCTTACTTTATACTTGAGAGAGAGAGATAGAGAGATGAGAGGAGAGAGAGAGAGAGAAAGAGATGGAAGAGATGAGCAAGTCTGTGTGTGTGAGAGAGAATGGCGGGAGAGAGAGGGGAATTTATAAACAACTATATATATATTTGTATTATAAAAATAATAAAAATACATAAAAACCTAATGTAATCGTTGAGGATATAGTTACTAGTATATTACTATATATGTTTATTTACTTTGTAGATTGCCTCCTTTTGTAAGGGGTCCATGGTGATTAGTTCTGTTGCCCTGTAATTGGACATCTGACCAGATACGTGCGCAATCGGAAGAATATTTTTCGTAGGCAGTTTTGTTCGTTTGATCTGGGCATGGTGGAACTTGTTTCAAGACCGGCTCAGTGACTCCAATATCTCACACGGGAAGTGCAGTGGTTGGTCGTTTCCTCTGGTCCCATACTAACCACTAAGAAAACCAGAAGATCACGTAATCCGTACCATGACGGAACTGTACTTGATTCTTGGAGAACTTAAGCAGATACCAAAATTCCTTCGACTGCGAACATTCCGTATTATATCGACGAGTACTTTTTGGACGTTCATGCCTTCTTCATCTGTGAAAAATACAATAATACTAGCGATGTGGGGATTAAAATAGAATTAATAAATTCAATAGAGAATGTGCCCGGTGATTTTAAGGATAACGACCCAAGCTCTGTAAGTTTCATTGTGTTACGAATAGGGAGCTTAAATTTTACGCGGTAAAAATTAGGTGTTACCTATCGTTTATCTATCTATTCTATTCTCAGTCTATTCAAAGAAACTACCCACTTTCATATCATATCGTATGTCTATCTACTTATCTAATCTACAAATACTAATATTTTCTCTTTATACAATTAAATAAACCAAGAATTCTACCGATCAATAAACCAAGACATTATCGACACAATCTACGCGGTAAATAACAAGAAATTACGACAAATTGACGATCACGAAACACAAGAATTAGAAGACAAAAAGAGACCCCCCCCCGTAAAACTCACAATTTAACGCCCTAGTTTGGTTGTTTTCTTCAAGTAACACCGGGTGTTGGCGCCGAAGCTTGGGGTCGTCTATTTTAAATTCACCCGGGCAGCAATTTGGGAGGCAGGGACCGCGGACGCACTTCCTCATAAAAATTAACCCCCAGGAGGGGGAAAAATTAAAAAAATAACAAAGCCTCCCATGAGCCTTCATTTTCCAGAAGAACCTGTAAACATTGGTTTAATCATAGTGCACGGCCTCCGTGCTTGCTACAGTCTCTAGCTAACAAGGGGCTTACAAGAAAGTCTGAGTGTATGATAGCTCGATCCTTTGGTAGAGTCAGTACTCATGCTCCTATCCTGCGTCATTCTGGTAACAAGTCCACGTGATTTTAATCCTACTGTCCCGTGTCCATTGAACGCTATACAGTAATTCATGAACCAGGTAGGGATCGGTTAAGTATTGTATCAACCAAAAGTACTGCCCAGTACTTGCCACAGAGTCTAGATCAGCATCATTCTGGCCTAGTCTATAAGTAGGAGACGAGTATATTAGCAGCCACAGCATCCATATCATGTAAAGAATTGGTAGCGCCACCGGCAATCATTTCGGTGTACTAACCTGGTATAGCACATACGAGGCTGACGCGACTTAGCCAGCACCATTTGTTAGCTGAGTTCGATTCTCACTGAGCCGCGCCCCATAATTCCATGGCCTTCTGAGAGCCTCAACTACCAAGCACCAGTCACCATAGTAAAATAACATAGATGTACAAACGAAGTGGGCACTCATGCTTCGGGCTGTACAGAGGTAGCAAGTGAGATGGTGCGCAGCACCAATTGCTCTTAGTGAGTTGCGTACTCCTCAGCTGGCGCGCCCGAATCCTGCGTCCTACTTGCCAATCTACAAGGCTAAAGCTTCCCAGAGTAAATAACTATATGCTCTATAACGACAGGATTGTGTGTATGGTATCACGTCTATGGGAATTGGACTCCGATTCGCCCGAGTTACTCACTCGAGAATGTGGGTCAAATTCCGCATTCGATCGGTCGTTTTCGGTTCCAAGCATCTACAATACGATATCTTCATTCTCCTCCTAAACCCAGCTCCCTGTTCATCCATTTTTCGCGCAATCGAGACCAGGACTCATGAGACAGCTGACGGCATCGACTGTGACCCCCCCCCCCTCCCCAGATTCTTCACACCTCTTCTGATAGACGTGTCCCTCGTGGCCGCAACTCTCAGTATCAGCTATTTCAACCCAATTCAACTGCACGCTCTCAGGACGATTCTCTCTCTCCAGCAGGCCGAGTGGCACATGAATATTGAGTACAACTCCTTTGCTCACTGCTGTACACGTCATCATCACAACTGTACCTACTCATCTCACGCGCCTATCGCTTCGCCTCAACGCACATGTCATGCACGACTTCCAGCCGTGTTAGCCGAACATGGTGGGTTTGGAAATAAATAATCTTATCAAGACAAACCGCAGCCCGAGTGAACATTCCGCTCACTAACTTCCCACATCAGAGGCATACTCCTCAACTCGGGCGACCGAGTCACTCTTCCATGACTTTAACCAATTACACACATTCTTTTTACATATAGTTATTTACTGAAGCTTAGTTAGATATGGCACCATATTCATGCGGCGCGCCCAGTGAAGAGATCGCAAACTCAACTAACAATGGGTCTGGCCGATATCTACAGCTTGCCTTAACCAATCCTCCACTCACCGTACTGCTACCTGATGTGTGTGTGACTTCTCACGCAACTACTTCCTAGCACTAGTAGCTTATTTATCTAAGCTGTGCTAGATTAGCACAAGGCCAGATTATGGCGCGCCCCGTGCAGAATCGAACTCCACTACTACACATGGTCTGATAATCCTAGCCTAAGCTTGGCGCCATCACCCATCTATACCCCACCCCTCTACCAGTAGAACAAAGGACTCCTTGGAAGGTGCCCATATCTGTTGATATATTTTTAGCAACTAAGTAACTCGTGTAGCGCGTAGATTCTTCGCTCCTCACCTTAATACCGGCAGCCTCACTTGGCCAGGCTAATGAGTGATCTAACTCTTGGCCAATCACTGGCAGTACTTGTGGTTGATACAATACTTAACCGACCCTACTGGTCATAATTACTACAGCGTTCATGGACGACGGACATAGGATTAAATCACTGGACTTTTACCAATACGCAGGATAGACTTATACGCTTACAAAGGATTCCATAACATAAGACTTTCTTTAAGCCCTTTTCAACTGGCCAAGGATGGCACTTAAAATGTTACAGGTTCTTCTGGTGAAGGCTCATGGGAGCTTGTTATTTTTTTATTTTCTCTGGTAATTTATGAGGAAGTGCGTCCCGTCCCCTGCCTCAAAATTGCTGCCCGGTGAATTTTAAAATAACGACCCAAGCTTCGGCGCCCACCCCGTGTTACTTGAAAAGAAAACAACAAAACTTAGGGCGTTAAATGTATTTTAGGGGGGGGGGTCTCTTTTTTGTCTTAATTTCTTGTTATTTATCGTAATTTGTCGTAATTCTGGTTTATTACCGTAATTTGTCATAATTCTTGTTATATTTATGTATTCTTGTTTATTTATTGTAATAAAAGAAAATCTTAGTATTTAATAGATAATAGATAGATAGATAGATATGAAGATGGATAGTTTTGAATAGACTGAGATAGATAGATAGATAAACAATAGGTAACACCTATTTTACCCCGCGTAAAATTTACCTCCCCCTATATTTAACACAATGAAACTTACAGAAGCTTGGGGTCGTTATTTTAAAATTCACCGGGCAGCAATTTTCTCTTATTTTAATTTTATTTTTATTCTATTTTAATCCCCACACGCTGGTATTATTTATTTTCACAGATGAAGAAGGCATGAACTCAAAAAGTACTCGTCGATAAATTACGGAATGTTCCAGTCGAAGGATTTTGGATCATCTTAAATTCTCCAAGAATCAAGTAAAGTCCGTCATGGTACGGATTACGTGATCTCTGGTTTCTATTTGACCGAGAACGACCCCAGCTCACTTCCCGTTGAGATATGGGTCACTGAGCCGGTCTTGAACAAGTTCCACCATGCCCAGATCAACAGAAACAAAATGCCTACGAAAATATCCTTCCGAGTTGCGCACGTATCTGGTCAAGATGTCAATTACAGGGCAACAGAACTCAATCACCATGGACCCCTTACAAAAGGATGGCAATCTACAAGGTAAATAAACATATATATTATATATTATATATCTCAACCAGTACTTATGTTTTTATTGTATTTTTATTATTTTTATAATACAAATATATATATAGTTTGTTTATAAATCTCCCCCCCTTCTCTCCCACACATTCTCTCTCACACACACAGACTCGCTCTCTCTCTCTCTTTCTCTTCTCTCTCTCTCTCTCTCTCTCTCTCTCTCTCTCCAAGTAAATAAACATATCTACACACACACATATATATATATATATTTGTTCATATCTATCTAAGTTTGTGATATATATATAATATATATATATATATATATATATTTGTTCATATCTATCTAAGTTTGTGATATATATATATATATATATATATATGTATGTATGTATGTATATATATACAGGTAAAGAAACATCTTTCTATATCTCTACCAGTACACTTATTTGTTTATTTTTATAACACAAATATCTATCTATTTATCTATCTATCCATATACGTATATATAAATATACGTATATATCTTATTATAATGGAGATTTTGTGTTTTTCTGTCTGTAACCGAAACTATATTCCTACTCAAGTCACAATTCTCTTAGTTATTGACATCACATTCTCAATGATTTTATTTTTATCTAAACCTCAATTATTAGTAAAATTGTCTTACATTATTAATACTGTTAACTATGTCTACATACTAACAACATGCAATTATATTTATATATACAACAAAATAGCAGTTTACAGTGTGAACGGGAAGGCTAATTTGCATATTAATATTAAAAAATCGAATTTAATAAATATGTGCTTAGTATTATTGATTCTCTAACTGTTTGGTTTATTTTAATGAATATAAGCAAAATTCTTTCAATGAATCTTAAATGAAATCCATTAACAGATAAAATAACTGTCATTTTATTCTTTACTTCTCTTATAACTAAATACTTAAATTAGAAAAATAACAATGAAAAGACGAGAGTGATGGAAGAGTAAGTTTAGTTGTTCCATTTTTATTATCCTCCCTCTGTTTCAAATCTTTTATCGTATTCTTATTTAGTTTCATTAGCCTTTCTAATTTAATACAATATTTATTACATTAAAACTTAAATACTTGCACCCGGAGGGTGCATATATTTGCTAGTATATATAAATATATATATATATATTGTGTGTGTGTGTGTGTTTTATAAATATGTCTGTCTGTCTGTCTGTGTGTGTGTGTCTCTCTCTCTCTCTCTCTCTCTCTCTCTCTCTCTTCTCTCTCTCTCTCTCTCTGTGTGTGTGTTGTGTGTAAAGAAATATCTATCTATATATCTACCTATCTATATTTGTTCATATCTAAGTTTGTTTATAAATCTCTCTCTCTCTCTTTCTCTCCCTCTTTCTCTCAATCTCTCCCTACTCTGTCTGTCTATCTCTCTCTCTCTATATATATATATATGTGTGTGTGTGTGTGTGTGTGTGTATAATGGAAAAGATGACTTACCGGTGAATATGGTCACGGTGGTTGATGTGAAGTTCATAAAGGTAAGGCAGTGATATAACAAATAAAAAAGTGCTCAATACGTTAGTAGAGCAAATTTATTTTAATATAGGTCCAAGTCATAACCTACTCGAGTTTCACCATGTTGAGGATCTTCAGGGTTAACTCCACTGTGTAAATCAAGATGTTGGTTGATTGTAGACAATTATATGTATGGGTCTTTTGCTATGAACGGTACATTATAATATAATATATGATATATATAATGTATCGTTCATAGCTAAAGACACATAGATATAATTTACACAGTGGAGTTAACCCTGAAGATCCTCAGCATGGTGAAACTCGAGTAGGTTATCACTTGGACCTATATATATATATATATATATATATATATATATATAATATATATAGAGAGAAGAGAGAGAGAGAGAGATGAGAGGTATCCAAAACTTGGTAGTAAGGGATGATTCTATATGTGATATCTAAGACACACTGTATTATTATTGTATGATCCAGTATGTATAAATACAGTGAATCTTTAAATCACTACAGAGAGCTCAATGTATAATAAACTTTTTAGATTATATACAGAACAATATATATCTTAGAAAGGAAGGAAAAACTCAACATCGTAATTCCATAATAAATTTATTTCGACCAAAATTGGGGCCTTTATAAATCTAAGTTGATTTAATATAGCTTCCCAAAACGACATTTTGGGAAGCTATATTAAATCAGCTTAGATTTATATAGGCCCCAATTTTGGTCGAAATAAATTTATTATGGAATTAAAGTGTTGAGTTTTTCCTTCCTTTCTAAGATATATATATATATATATATATATATATATATATCCCTGTCTCTATCTTTATCTATCATCCATCTAAGTTTGTTCATCTCTCCCAATAAATACAAATATCAGTGTGTTTATTCCCAGAGGTCGTAGTAATAAATGTTTTTCGGATTGTCAATGTTGTTAATTGAATAATTCAGTCACAACATGAATGACCCTTTTATATATTCGTATTTTAATTCTTTTTTCATTTTTAGGTTTTGTATGTACCCACAAGATATTGTCCTCCAGCTCAATGGACGAGTCAGGATCAAAAAGATACAAATACTCTCACACCAATATCTCATCAGTAAGTTAGAAAAAATCATTTTTTTTATCGATTGTACCCAACATTGGTTTGTTGGTTGGTTGGTTGGTTGTTTGGATTTTTATGGCATGTCAATCCTTGTTGGGTTATTTCATGCAGAGGTTGGTTGTTTGTTGGTTGGTTGGTTGGTTGGTTGGTTTTTACGGCATGTCAACCCTTGTTGGTTTATTTCATGCAGAGGTTGGTTGGTTGGTTGGTTGGTTGGTTGGTTTTTACGGCATGTCAACTCTTGTTGGGTTATTTTATGCAAAGGTTGGTTGGTTGGTTGGTTGTTTTTACGGCATATCAACCCTTGTTGGGATATTTCATGCAGAGGTTGGTTGGTCGGTTGGTTGGCTGGTTAGTATATTTTACGGCATGTCAACCCTTGTTAGGTTATTTCATGCATAATTTGGTTGGTTGGTTGGTTGGTTGGATTTTATGAGAATCTACTTAAAATTCCTTCCTTGACACTACATGACCATTATATAGGAGTCAATGTGCCATTAATCCACATTCAAAATCAGAACATTTAAGATGGGAGAAAAGACTAAGAATCTATCTAAATATATTTGTTTAGGAATATATGACCATTATATAGGTGTCAATGTGTCATAAAAACACTTTAAGAATCAGAACATTTAAGATGGGATTAAAAACTAAGAATTAATTTGAAAATATTTTGATGATAAATGACATTATATAGGTGTCAATGTGCCATTAACCATTCAAAATCAAAATGTTGCTGATGGGATTAAAGATTATGACAACCTATTTTTGAATTCCTGTTTGGCTCTAGATGACCATTATGTAGTTGTCAATGTGCCATAAAAGCCCATTCATATTCATAATCTTAGATTTGTGATTATACACTCTGAGAACCACTTAAAAGTGCTTGTTTATCATTACAATCTCCATTATATGCAGTCAAATTAATCATTCTTCCATGATACTACATGACCATTATAGAGGAGTCAATGTGCCATTAGCTGACATTCACAATCAGAACTTTGAAGATGGAATTTAAAACTAAGAATTTATTTGAAAACATTAATCTAAAAAAAACATGACCATTATATAGGTGTCAATGTGTCATTAATCCACATTGAAAATTAGAATCTTGAAGATGGGATAAAAGCCTAAGAATCTATCTAAATATATTTGTTTAGGAATATATGACCATTATATAGGTGTCAATGTGTAATAAAAACACATTTAGCATAAGAAACTTTGATATGGGATTAGATACTGAGAATCTATCCAAAAATATTTTTGGCAATACATGACCATTATATGGGTGTTAATGTGCCATAAAGACCACATTCGGAATCAGAATTTTGAAGATGGGATAAAACATTAAGAATCTCTTTAAACATATTTGTCTTGGAATATATGACCATTATATAGGTGTCAGTGTGCCATTAAACTACATCCAAAATCAAAACCTTGCTAATGGGATTAAAGACTAAAAATCTATTTAAAAACTTTCATTTTGCAATATATGACCATTATGTAGTTGTCAATGTGCCATAAAAGCCCATTCATATTCATAATCTTAGAATTGTGATTATACACTCTGAGAACCACTTAAAAATGCTTGTTTATCGTTACAATCTCCATTATATTGAAGTCAAATCAATCATCGAATAAACGTCCTCGTTTGGACTTGTCCTAAAATGAAATTGCATTTATTTTTCTAACGGCCTCAGATATTTCCACATTTAATTTGGGTCAAGAAGGTTAAGAATTTTATTATATACAACAGATTATTTCTTACAAAATACAGTTTAACCCTATAATTGCCGTATGAATTAATCTGTTGGTCAAAAACACCACCGATATTCAAGTTTGCCAAATAGTTCAATATATAAATCTCAACTAGCAGGACCTGTGGATATACCTCAGTATGATAATTTAATTATTACAACATTTGATATGTTTACTTAAGAGCTATTGCAAAATAGTTCAATATGCTCTTCAGGGCTAAGATCTTAGCCCTGAAGAGTATTAAGCGAAACTAATAGTAGGTTCGTCTGACTCATTAGATTTATCTTTATATATACTAGCAAATATATGCACCCTCCGGGTGCAAGTATTTAAGTTTTAATGTAATAAAATATTGTATTAAATTAGAAAGGCTAATGAAACTAAATAAGAATACAGATAAAAAGATTTGAAACAGGGGGGGGGGGTATAATAAAAGATTTGAAACAGGGGGGGGTATAATAAAAGATTTGAAACAGAGGGAGTATAATAAAAAATGGAACAACTGAAACTTACTCTTCCATCACTCTCGTCTTTCATTGTTATTTTTTCTAATTTAAGTATTTAGTTATAAGAGGAAGTAAAGAATAAAATGACAGTTATTTTATCTTGTTAATGGATTTCATTTAAGATTCATTGAAGAGATTTTTGCTTATATTCATTAAAATAAAACCAAACAGTTAGAAATCAATAATACTAAGCACATATTTATTAAATTCGATTTTTAATATTAATATGCAAATTAGCCTTCCCGTCCACACTGTAAACCGCTATTTTGTTGTATATATAAATATAATTGCATGTTGTCAGTACGTAGACATAGTTAACAGTATTAATAATGTAAGACAATTTTATTAATAATTGAGGTTTAAATGAAAAAAAATCATGGAGAATGTGATGTAAATAACGAAGGGAATTGTGACTTGAGTAGTAATATAGTTTCGGTTACAGACAGAAAAACACACAATCTCCATTATAATAATATATATATATATATATATATATATATATATATATATATATATATATAATGGGGTAAAGTACACCTCACCACTACTTCCGTTTCATGTGGGTGACATCTTCCGGCCTCCAACATCATTTAGTCCTGGAATGTTAGACCAACCATATCTTTCAGCTGCTTTTCCTTTAATAACCCAATGCCATTAGCTAATAATTCTACGTACAATCAAAAGTTATGAGAATTATTTGATGAATTATTCAGACTAATATCCTGATCTTTGTTTGTCGTTTTCCCCACGACGTACTGACTAACGTGATGGACACACGATTTCGTAATTGTTGCGTTATGGTTAAGGAAATAAAGTTTCCTGTTTTTAAAAGTCAACAGGAAATGTTAGGAGAGTCAAGGGGCAGAATAGAACGACTGCACCTCTACAATAAAATAACAGGAAAAAAAAATATTGTAAAAGAATGTCAATACTTCGTCTCAGTAGACGTAAAGGTAATTTATGAGGAAGTGTGTTTCTTTCTTTCTTTCTTATATTTTTTCTGTGTAGCATGTCCTTCTTCTTCCCTTTCTTTATAATAAAAAACGGAATGGTCCATTACTTAGCTGAGGTGACAACACTCATAAGAAATAAAAACACGTCAGATAACCAAAACCAGATAATCAGGATTTACATTTTTGCGTTTCATCTTGGAGAGGTTATAAAGGATTTTGAGTACTTGAGTTCTGAATTGGTAATTTATGAGGAAGTGCGTCCCGGTCTCCTGCCTCAAAAATTGCTACCCGGTGACTATTAAAATAACGACCCAGCTCAGTCTATTCAAAACCATCCATCTATCTATCTCAATTTGTTCATATTTATCTGTATTACTTTAAATACTAAGATTTTCTTTTATTCATGTTTGTTTAATGTTTTGTTTTTAGTTTAAATAAACAAGAATTACAACAAAAAAAGATGCGACCCCCCCCGCCAAATACATTTACTTGACGAAAATATCTATCTATCTCCATTTGTTCGTATCTATCTATATTATTTTGTTTGTTTATCAATCTATCTATCTATCTATCTATCTCAGTCTATTCAAAACTATACATCCATCTTCATATCTAAACAAGAATTACGATAAATTACGATAAATAAACAACGACGAGCTGGGGTTGTTATTTTGATAGTTACCGGGTAGCAATTTTTGAGGCAGGAGACCGGGACGCACTTCCTCATAAATTACCGACGTAAAAATACCCAGATCAGGTCAGAGTTGGGGGACATCCCCCTCTCTCTCTCTCTCTCTCTCTCTCTCTCTCTCTCTCTCTCTCTCTCTCTCTCTCTCTCTCTCATTACGATTCGCGTCTTTAAATAATAAATTAAATAGCTGTTTGGGCGTTTTCGATTGGCCAATTATACCCCCATGTTTTTGAACTACAAATATACGTCATAGTCATTAGCATACCTTATACCAAAAAAATCATTACTCCCAGGTCCACTCTGACTCGGAGTGGTAGTACATGTTTACATATCAAACTATTTTACAATAGCTCTCAAGTAAACATATTAAGTGTTATAGAACTGAATTATCATAATGAGGTATATCCACAGGTCTTGCTAGTCAAGATTATTATACTTTTTACATACTGAACTATTTAGCAATAGCTCTTAAGTAAACATATCAAATGTTGTAATAATTAAATTATCATACAGTGGTATATCCACAGATCCTGCTAGTCAAGATAATTATACTTTTTACATATTGAACTATTTTACAATAGCTCTCAAGTAAACATATTAAACGTTATAATAATTAAATTCTCATACTGAGGTATATCCACAGGTCTTGCTAGTCAAGATTATTATACTTTTTACATATTGAACTATTTAGCAATAGCTCTTAAGTAAACATATTTAATTATAATTAGTGTGGTATATCCACAGGTCCTGCTAGTCAAGATTATTATACTTTTTACATATTGAACTATTTAACAATAGCTCTTAAGTAAACATATCAGACGTTGTAATAATTAAATTATCATAGGATGATATATCCACAGGTCCTGCTAGTCAAGATTATTATACTTTTTACATATTGAACTATTTAACAATAGCTCTTAAGTAAACATATCAAACGTTGTAATAATTAAATTATCATACTGTAGTATATCCACAGGTCCTGCTAGTCAAAATATGAATTTGTCTGATACTTGATAAACCTTGTCCTTTTTTTTTTCCAGCTTCCAAGATTGAAATTTACATTGGTGACATAACCGAAAACACGCAGGTCAATCTCAAAAATGTCCGGTATATTCGGCTTGGGTGAGTAATTTAAAATGTGACTTTTATTTCAGCATTTTTAATTGGGTTTTACCTAGGTACGTGAATTGTTCAACTTAGAGGGTTGGCGTTGAGTCTCAAGATGTCTGCTTCCTTCATCTGGATCTCTCTGTGATCGTAAAATATATAAACAAACCTATGTATTTAATAGTTTAAACACCAGTCTCGTTACAGCAGCTGTCTGTGGCCGAAGGGATAAGATATCAGGCTGGCAAAACAGACTGTCGGAGTTCGACACTAGCCAAGGATAGTTGTTGTGTCTAGCCACGCTGAAGAGGCGTGAAACGCCGAAACACGTGCCTGTGGGTGTCTTATATATATGAGAAATAAACAAACAGACGATGTGTTTTTGATATGGCTTTTTTAGCCAACAATTTTTGGGAGAAGATGTGCTTAATTGAAGTCGTACCTAATTTTTGAAAATTAATTAATTAATAATTAACGAATTAGGTGGGAATACCTATTCAAATGTAAGGCTAAACAAATCGAGAAAATGATTTTTGGTTGCTTCCACCCTACCCAGGAGATATATAACTGCTTTAAAAAAATTATCATCCAACAACAACTGTTTTGGGGTTTTAAGGGGTCAAATAAGAACAAAACGACGGGTAACAAATGTAGGAAAATGTATTAATAAAAGAGTAGACAATTACAGTACAGAGAAGGGGGAATTACGTCCGACAAATAGAGTTATGAGCTGACTCGCATTGGCTTACTCTACAAGCCATAATTGTCCCTGTTACTTATAATAACCGTCGGCGTATTTCATTAGTCTATAGGGTATATCACCTATAACAACAACATAGTTGTGTATGTAATGAAAATAACATACCTCGAAACTCAAAGCGTGCGCGGACGAGTCTGGCTTGCAGGGTCATCGCGGGAAGGAAATATGGCTGCTGTAAGCACTATATTTAACGAAGGGCGATCTCGAACCAGCGAGAATGGGATTGCACGTATGCAAATTCTCTTGAGATCAGGCGTGAATATAAGCATAGAGGGAGCGTCACACGATTACGTACGACGACTACGAAAAAAGCTAGCAGTAGTATTTTGGCTCTTGCGACGGGTGGACGAGGCATTTCGAGATGGATTTTGATTGTTGGTGAGCAAAGTGCAGCACAGTTGGGAGAACATTATTACTAGAATAGTCATCACCCACTCTGACAAAGGAGGAGGAGTGGTCGTTATGTGTTCTAAACAATATAATGACAATATGCTTGATATCCTCAATGATCGTAACACCTATGAAATAATCTCTCCACAAACCATTATTAACAGCACAATCATTTTCAACAAAACATATAAAAAAAACTAATAGGCAACACTGATAAAACTTGGCTCTCTTTGATAGACTATCACCCTATCGTCCCCACCATTTACGGCCTCCCCAAAACACACAAACCGGGGATTCCATTAAGACCCATAATTTCGGGAATTGGAACTGCCCCTCATAAAATTGCTAAATCTCTTGCTAAAATATTACCACCCCCCTCATGGGTATATAACATCAATATACACGTTGATAACCCTTTATATTTATGGGTATTGTGCTTTGGTTTTTGTTGGAATATTTGATGATATAGTTATTTACTAAGCGTGGCTTAAATGTAGCACAAGGCCAGAAGTATGGAGCACCCAGTGAGAATCGAACTCACTAACAATGGCTTACGAATCTAGCTTGCTAACCAGTACACCACATGAGGTGCCCAAATATTTGATGATATAGTTATTTACTAACCTTAGCTTAGATATAGCACAAGGCCAGAAGTATGGGGCGCCCAATGAGAATCGAACTCACTAACAATGGTTTGCGAAGCGAGCTTGCTAACCATTACACCACGTGAGGTGCCCAAATATTTGATGATATAGTTATTTACTAAGCTTAGCTTAGATATGGCACAAGGCCAGAAGTGTGGGGCGCCCAATGAGAATCGAACTCACTAACAATGGCTTGCGAATCTAGCTTGCTAACCATTACACCACGTGAGGTGCCCAAATATTTGATGATATAGTTATTTACTAAGCTTTGCTTAGATATGGCACAAGGCCGAATGTAAGGGACACCCAGTGAGACTCGAACTCACTAGTTATGGTTTGCCAGTCTTCCTTGCTAACCATTACACAACCTGAGGTGCCTTAGTTATTTACTAAGCTTAGCTTAGATATGGCACAAGGCCTGAAGTATGGGGCTCCCAATGAGAATCGAACTCACTAACAATGGTTTGTGAATCAAGCTTGCTAACCATTACACCACGTGAGGTGCCCAAATATTTGATAATATAGTTATTTACTAAGCTTAGCTTAGATATGGCACAAGGCCTGAAGTATGGGGCTCCCAATGAGAATCGAACTCACTAACAATGGTCTGCGAATCTAACTTGCTAACCATTACACCACATGAGGTGCCCAAATATTTGATGATATAAGGTCTGCTACAATTCTTCACCTGGATTTATAGACTAGCCGAGGTTACGTGGTTTATTCCTTCGCCAATCAACAACCAAAATGCGTGGCTGATACACTACTTAAACACTGATACTTGCTACAGCTGTAGCTGCAATCATTGAGGAGGGACTTACAATACTCAGGACTCTTTACCAGAAGAACCAAAGGATTCTTTACCAGAGGATTACCAACTGTTGTTTACCCTTCTTTCTAAATTCTTTCTACTTCTATTCTTCTTCTGTTCTTCTAGCGTCTCTTCTAACATCTGGACTTCGTCTTGGTGGTCGGTCGCACTTGACTCATTTCTTCTTCTAGATCAGTCTTGTTACCAAGACATTCACCAACCACAAAAACCGTGTTATTTTCATAAGCTTTTATTTACTTAACTAAACATTTCATGTAACTAAACATCTTATTATAATGGAGATTGTGTGTTTTTCTGTCTGTAACCGAAACTATATTCCTACTCAAGTCACAATTTTCTTAGTTATTGACATCACATTCTCCATGATTTTATTTTTATCTAAACCTCAATTATTAATAAAATTGTCTTACATTATTAATACTGGTAACTATGTCTACATACTGACAACATGCAATTATATTTATATATACAACAAAATAGCGGTTTACAGTGTGAACGGAAAGGCTAATTTGCATATTAATATTAAAAAATCGAATTTGATAAATATGTGCTTAGTATTATTGATTTCTAACTGTTTGGTTTTATTTTAATGAATATAAGCAAAAATCTCTTCAATGAATCTTAAATGAAATCCATTAACAAGATAAAATAACTCATTTTATTCTTTACTTCCTCTTATAACTAAATACTTAAATTAGAAAAAATAACAATGAAAGACGAGAGTGATGGAAGAGTAAGTTTCAGTTGTTCCATTTTTTATTATACTCCCTCTGTTTCAAATCTTTTTATCTGTATTCTTATTTAGTTTCATTAGCCTTTCTAATTTAATACAATATTTTATTACATTAAAACTTAAATACTTGCACCCGGAGGGTGCATATATTTGCTAGTCTGACTAACATAGCGCGCGTATGCAGTGAGTTCCAGTTAAGGCAGGACATCTTCACTGCCTGACGTCCAAACTGAAACTGAGGACCCAACCAGGTCCCACGTGACTTCATGTATTTCGCGGACTTTCTGTAATATTCCATGGAAAGTCCCGCCCGTGATATGAAAAGGGGCCATCCCTTTAGAAATACAGGGGATTGACAATAATCTTATCATAGATTATGTAAGACAAGGATCCAATTCCACTGGACACGCGCTCTTGCTTAAATCCTATAGGATGGCCCATAAGATTGTAACAGTTTTTAGTGGGGTGAGCTTTTTTTTTTCTTTTTTTTAATTGTGAACAGACATTACGGATAAGTTTTTTATTCCGATTTACTTTGCTCTATTTCCTGCAAAGAAAAAAAATGCCCAAACAATAGAATCACTTTATCTAATAATTTTCAATTGACCGATCGAAATAACATAATTACCATTTCCCGTTTCAAAATGTCCGAATCCTGTTCGGACTTGATAATTTACGTTTATTTGTTTAACGGCATATCAACTCATTATGGGTTATTTAATGCCGAAATTTTATTTGATTGTGATGGTTTGGTTCAGTTTATTTTCTAAATGACATATAAAGTCCTCATGGGTTATTTAATGCAAAAATTTGATTAATTAGTGAATGCTTGATAATAATTATATTTCCAATTTTGGTAGAGGTAGAGAAAAATTTCCTTCTGGGTTAAATAAGACCGAAATTTTGGGGTTTTCAAAGTCTCATTATACACGTTAATAACCCGTTATTTTTTTATGGGTATCATGCTAATTTTATTTTATTTTTTTTGGGGGGGGGTTGTTTTTTGGAGGTGTAGTTTTTTTGAGGGGTTGTTTTTTTGTTGGGTTTTTTTTTAAAATAATTATATTTCCAATTTTGGTAGAAGTAGTGAAAAATTTATTTAACGGCATACTAACTCCTTCTGGTTTATTTAAGGCCGAGATTTGGGGTTTACAGAGTTTCAATATACACGTTAATTCTCTGTTATTTTTTATGGGTATTATGCTCAGTTTTTTTGGGGGGAGGGGTGGCGAAGGGTTGAATTGTTTTTGTTTTTTGGGGAGGGTTGTAGTTTTTTTTGGGGGAGGGTTGCTTTTTGTTGATTTTTTTTTTTAAATAATTATATTTCCAATTTTGGTAGAAGTAGTGAAAAATTTATTTAACGGCATACTAACTAATTCTGGGTTATTTAAAGCCGAAATTTGGGATTACAAAGTTTCAATATACACGTTAATAGTCTGTTATTTTTTATGGGTATTATGATCAGATTTTTTTTTTTGTAGTTTTTTTGTTTTGTTTTTTGGGGGTTTTTTGTTGCTTTTGTTGTTGTTTTTTTGTTTTGTTTTGTTTTTGGTTTTTGGGGGAGTTGCTTTTGTTGTTGTTTTGGGTTTTTTGTTTGTTTTTTTGCATTTTGTTGTTGTTTTTTTTGGGGGGGGGGGGTTCAAATTGTGTGCAGACATTGGATAAGTTTTTGTTCCGATTTATGCCGCTTCATTTCCTGCCAAAAAATCCATCGGTTTGCTTTATCTAATAATTTTCAATTGACCAATCGAGATAACATAATTACCATTTCCCGTTTCAAAATGGCCTAATCCTGTTCGGACATGATCATTTAGCTTTATTTGGTTTCGTTTATTTGTTTAACGGCATATCAACTCCTTATGGGTTATTTAATGCTGATTTTTTCATTTGTAAAGTCTTGGTCTGGTTTACTTAATGGCATATCAACTCCTTATGGGTTATTTAATGCTGATTTTTTTTCATTTGTAAACGATTGGTCTGGTTTATTTGTTTAATGGCATATCAACTCCTTATGGGTTATTTAATGCCAAAATGTGATTCATTTGTAAAGGTTTGGTTTGGGTTATTTGTTTAACGGCATATCAACTCTTTATGGGTTATTTAATGTCAAAATTTGATTGATTTGTAAAGGTTTGGTTTGGTTTATTTGTTTAATGGCATATAAACTCCTATGGGTTATTTAAAGCTGAAATTTGATTTGTATATAAAGGTTTGGTTTGGTTTATTTGTTTAACGGCATATTAATTTTTATGGGTTATTTAATGCCAAAATTTGATTCATTTCTAAATGTTTGGTTTGGTTTATTTGTTTAACGACTTAACAATTTCTTTTTTCTCTTTTTTTTTGTTTTTTGTTTGTTTTTGTTTTGTTTTGTTTTTGTTTTTTGTTTTTTCAAAATTGTGAGCAGACATTACCGGGCCGGTTAGAGACAGAGAGTCAGACACCGAATGTTCATTATAATAAGATTATTCGCTTTTTTTTTTCTTTTTTTTTTTCTTTTTTTTTTTTTTTTTTTTTTTTGAATTGTGAGCGGACATTACCGGATAAGTTTTTGTTCTGATTTATTTTGCTCCATTTCCTGAAAAAAAAAAATGTCCAAACAATGGATATAAAATTTCCCAAGGATCGCTTTATCTAATTGTTTTCAATTGACCAATCAAGATAATATAATTACCATTTCCCGTTTCAAAATGGCTGAATCTTGTTCGGACATGAGAACTTGGGTTTATTTGTTTAAAGGCATATCAACTCCTTATGGGTTATATAATGCTGGAATTTGATTTACTTGTAAAGTCTTAGTTTGGTTTGATTTAAGTTATTTTTTTAATGGCACACCAAATCTTTTTGGGTTATTTAATGTGTGAAACTTAAGATTTGGTTCAGTCTATTTTTAACGGCATATCAACTCATGGGTTATTTAATGCGGAAATTTTATTAATTTTTAGGTTTAGTTTATTTGTTTAAAGACATATCAACCCCTTATGAATTAATAACAAAATTTGATTAATTTTTAAAGGTTTGATTTTGTTTGTTTGTTTATTGGCATATCAACTCCTTGTGGGTCATTCAAAGCCAAACTTTTATTAATTTGTAAACCTTTGGTTTGTTTTGGTCTAGTTTATTTGTTTAACGCCACATCAAACATTTATGGGTTATTAAATTTGATTCATTTATAAATGATCATTTGAATGAGGGTAACCAACCTGAAAATTAAACAATATAATTACTTTCTAGAGCGACCTTGTACAATGAACTTGACGTGTCGCGAACAGTTTTTTTTTTCTTCTTCTTTTTTTTCCTGACATATTTACCCTCACTCACTCTAAAGACGATAATAGAATCCAATATGGCCGCTGTAAAAAAAGAAATAAAAGACGGTAGCCTAGAATAACATTATTGTAGTCTTTCCAAATAATATACATTTTTAATGCAGTTTTTCAACTGAACAGTACCGACATGTTCATGATCATCGTTTTCTTGTTTATTGAATTTCTGTTCAAGATAAGTTTCGACCCGTCGGTCAGGCTTAGAATACGTTTTTGTTTTTTGTTTTGTTTTGTTTTACGGCATATCAACCTCAGTGGGTCATTTAATGCCGATAAAGTTTTGAAATAAATCAATTCTTAATGGATAATATAATTCTTTTATAAATACATTTTTCTATTTAACCCATAGATGGGACCCTAACAGGTACTACCACTCCGGGTCAGAGTGGACCAGGGAGCAATGGTGATGAAGGGGTGCTCCACATTCACCAAACCTCCAAAACTGGAACCTCACCATCAGATAGAGTTTAACGTCATTCCCAGGACATGTAGACCCGCAGCCACCGCCTTCAAGCACCCATTTGATAAAAAGGGGTTGGAGCTTGCTATAAGGGCAATAGGGTTGGGAAAATCATATAGGTGCTAGGGCTTGACGTGACCAGCCGATTGATCGGAGGGGGCCTCTCCGACCGCCCGTCTAGCCCAAGATAGGGCCAAAGTGGAGTATTGCATGTCATGAACTGCTCATCCACCTGGGCTCTATCCTTAAGCATCACGGGTTGCCACCCAGGGCCAACAGGTGGCCCCATTGGGGGAGTCTTACCCCTCTGCAGAGGTGTAGTTGGTGCATTCTAACGCCCCAGCCGACAAGGCGGGCTTAGAATACGATATAAGAGTGGTGGGTATTAGTTTAAAACCAACACTAAATCCTTATAATGTATATCAACAGCCTATCATTTTCGGTGTGTTTGTTTTAATATGTTTCAATATTTGTGGGTTTCATCATCATCATGTCGCGCATACAGCACGGGTATCCATGACAATCTTTCGCCAACCTTCCCTATCATTCATTGCACCTGGGAGCTCCTCTGCGTAGCAGCCAGCATCCTCACATAGCTGGTCAGTGTAGGTCCTTGCTGGGCGCCCCACACTTGCATGTCCATGTGTTGGCTTCCATAGGAGAACGTCGCTCACGAGTTCATCCTTGCTTCTCCAGCAGTGTCCTGCATGCCTTGTCCGTCTCGCTCGGATAGTTTGTAAAATGGGGGGGGCAGGCGACCGTACAGCTGTTTCCTTGTGGGGTGCTGCTTCCATGACTTGTTCAAGACTGCGCGCAGCATTCTTGTGCAGCTCCCATCTATCTTATTCTCAAGACGCTTTGTTAGGGTCCAGGTGGTGCAGCCATATAGCAGCACCGACACAACCACAGCCTGGAAGAACTGTCGCTTTAGCTTGTCAGGGAGATCGGACCTCCATATGACTGATAATCTATTTGTGGCCGACCATGCCTTTGCTATCCGTGTATTAACATCGATCTATCTGGAACCAGCAACCCTTTTTTATATGCAGTTACATTTTTCTCAATTCTTTAATGTATGTTCCTTAATATATTGCAATTAAATCTGGATTGTGCAAGATGGTGCTCCTCCACATTTTGCTTTAGGTCACCTCGATGGCTTTGCTTATTTTACTTACACTAAATGCTCTGCTCAAGTTGGAAACTAATTGTCTCTATTCTGTTCTATGAACTTCGACGCGATCCGCCATTCTGTCTCTTTTTCAAGGGTTTTAAGCGCTTGTTTACAATTTTAATATAACATTCGCGATTGAAAAATAAATTACCAAAAATCAGGTAATTATCCGATTTTAATGAAATTTTCAGTATTGATTTATCAATTAATGAATTTTATAATGCATTAGTTATTTTATTTCAAAACATTAATTTAGTATTTTTTCTATGAAAAATTAATATATAAGATTCATTTAAAATAAAAAATATTCGGATTTTAAGTTTAAAATGTTACATTTTTAGATTCTAGGAATAAATATATATTTAATGCAAACCTTATTTTAGATACATAAAGTAATAAGTTTTGAAGAAAAACTCGATTGAAAATGTACCCCTCCCCTTTTTAAGCAGAAAAAATATCGATGTATATTTTTTTTCTTTTATAAGATAATAGCCAATTAAATAATTAACGAAATGAGTAAAAAAAATCTCCAAAAAATTAATTATTTATTATTTTTTTTTACATCTTATTTTTCGATTTTCTGTACTTATTTTCTCATAGAAAAGCCACCGTAAAATTTTTGTTTCTATTCATAACTTCGGTCTTTTATCTCTTTATTTATACTGTAATTAGTATCGAAAATGACCAACTCGCAAAACATTTTACGCCCCCAACATAAGGGGGGTCAAAATTAAGCGACCTGAAAAAAATGAAAAAAATTTTAAATAAAATGAATAACGCATTATAAAGATCATTCATTAATAAATAAACACTGAAAATTTCATTAAAATCCGATAATTCCTGATTTTTGGTAAATTATTTTCTGTAGGGGGGGGGGGCTAAAGTCATTTTGTCAAAAACGCATTTTAGGCTCATTTTGCCAGTAGCTAATATATTCTGTTCTGTGAACATAGTGAAAAGAAACGTTAACTGTTTGAAGACCGGAAACAAATAATGAAATAATGTTTGATACTCAAATCCTCTTTCATGGGGCCCAAGAGTGTAACATTATTCAAGGGACAAGGAAGTGAAATTTGTAGTAAAGGAGTGGCTCAAAGAACAGTCAACAGAATTTTACGGGTATACATAATGTCATTCGAAGGTGTAATATTGCTATTGAGAGAAACGGTGACTATGTGGAGAAGTAGGGATGTGATCCACAGAGGACCAGCTTCATTTTTTATGTATGATACATGTTCCTGTTTTGGTAATTGGAACTTCAGCATCAGATAGAGTTTAATGTCACACCTAGGACAATAAGACCCTCAGTCACCGCCTTCTAGCACATATATGATAAAAAGAGTTGGGGCTTGCCATAAGGGCAATAGGATAGGGGACTTATTTAACATTAATTATTCTATTTAATATTAATCATTTGTTTACACTTATATATGGTTTCAATGTATCACATACACTGTCTGTCTGTCTGTCTATCTATCAATCAATCTATCTGTCTGTCTGTCTGTCTGTCTGTCTGTCTGTCTCTCTCTCTCTCTCTCTCTCTCTCTCTCTCTCTCTATCTATCTATCTATCTATCTATCTCTCCTCTCTTCTCTCTATACTTTTCTAAATTCTACTCTCCCTTTCACCTCTCTCTCTCTCTCTCTCTCTCTCTCTCTCTCTCTCTCTCTCTCTCTCTCTCTCTCTCTCTATCTAACTATCTATCTATCCCTCGTTCTCTCCTATCTATCCTTCTCTTTCCTCCTCCCTATCTCTCTGTTTCTCTCTCTTCCATTGCTCTCATAGGTTTTTCTCTCTCTCTCTCTCTCTCTCTCTCTCTCTCTCTCTCTCCTAGTTCATCTCACTCATTGCTATCCTAGTTTCCCTCTCTCTCTCTTCTCTCTCTCTCTCTCTCTCTCTCTCTCTCTCTCTCTCTCTCTCTCTCTCTCTTCCATTGCTATCCTAGTTTATCTCTTTCTATCATTCATATCTCTCACTCTCATATACTCACTCTCACCCTCTCTCTCTCTCTCTCTCTCTCTCTCTATCTATCTATCTATCTATCTCTCCTCTACTTCTCTCTATTCTTCTCCCCCCCCTCTCTCTCTCTCCTTCTCTCCTATTTATCTTTCTCTTCCCCCCCCCTCCTCTCTCTCTCTCTCTCTCTCATTGCTATCCTAGCTTATCTCTTTCTATCTTTCATCTTTCATATCTCTCACTCTCACATACACTCACTCTCACCCCCTCTCTCTCTCTCTCTCTCCTCTCTCTCTCTCTCTCTCTCTCTCACTCACTATCTATCTATCTCTCCTCTACTTCTCTCTATTCTTCTCTCTCTCTCTCTCTCTCTCTCTCTCTCTCTCTCTCTCTCTCTCTCTTAATACCACATTCAATTGTCCAATTGAACGAACAATCTAACAACGAGTCCCGACATGATTCGCTTTTCTGAAACTGAAACCCAAGACAAAATCCATTCAACCACAACAACAACAACAACAACAGTCAACATCATCGTCATCAACAACAACAACCACAACCACAACAACAGTTGACATCATCAACAACAACAACAACAATAACAACAACATACAAGGTCAAAAAAGGGAAATTCAAATTCAACCGGAGAAACAAAAAAAGACATTTTCTTCGCAGTTCACTTTAACCAAGTGATTAGTTGGTTGGCAGGTTGGTTCGTTCGTTGGCTGGTTGGTTGGTTGATTGGTTGGTTGGTTGGTTGGTTGGTTAAGTTTTTAATGGCATATCAACTTACGTTCTTCTTCTAGCGTCTCGACTTCGTCTTGGGGACTTCGTCTTGGGGCCTTCGTGTCTGGTCTTCCATTGGGAATTTCTCTTTATCAGAAGCCCTGTGTCATTGGTAGTTCTTTGATAATAACACAAGACTTCGATTTGCTTTAGATCATATTTTATTCCGAAATCCCCACCAGACTACCTGCGCAGATTGAGTCGGCCGTGCGCTTAACACGACTTACCACCTTTGTGGTTTGGCCGATCTGATACTAAACTCTCTTTCTAATCTAAACCGAAAGAGGGTCTTCTCCACCGATTCTCATGGTATCCACCGGAAGGATCAGGATGAGGACAAGCCTTGTCACTCAATCCTTCAAGGCCGCCGGCTGCAACTTATAACAGCCATTTTGGTTTCTACTCTACTCTACTGTAAATAAGTATTAGGGTACTAACAATTATGTAACGGTATTACCCTTTTTCAGGTATGATAATAGTTTTACAATACAAATGCATTGGAAATGATTTTTACTATAAAATGCGTCGGAAACGATTTTTACTATAAAAATGCATAAGAAACAGTTTTTAGTATAAAAATGCATTGGAAATGATTTTTACTATAAAAAATACATTGGAAATGATGTTTACTATAAAATGCGTCGGAAACGATTTTCACTATAAAAATGCATTAGAAACAGTTTTTAGTATAAAAATGCATTGGAAATGATTTTTACTATAAAAATGCATTGCAAATGATTTTTGCTATAAAAATGCATTGGACATGATTTTTACTATAAAATGCATTGGAAATGATTTTTACTATAAAAATGCATTGGAAATGATTTTAACCATAAAAATACATTGGAAATGATTTTACTATAAAAATGCATTGAAATGATTTTGACTATAAAAATGCATTACAAATGAGTTTTACTATAATTGGAAAATAAACAGCAGGTTTGAGAAGAATTGGAAATTAGAGGAAGAATCCAGACAACAGCATTGTTAAGCAAAATGTTGGGCAAATAAATAGGTAATAAAATTTACATAAATAGTCAGTGATTTTTATTGGGATTTGTTTCTGTTTCAGGTACATTTCTTTGTCCAATAATGAGAAAACGCATTTCCGCGCTCGGGAATTGAAATCGGTCCAAGTGGATGCCACTGGTCATTTCTTGAAGTTGAATTTACAACAACAAAGATTACATCTAATAACATACAAGGTATTGGTTAAATGTCTTACCTGTTAATTGTAGAGGTTATGTTTATTGTGTAATTCTTGTGTAAATTCAACTTCAAGAAATGACAGTGCATCCACTTGGACCGATTTAATTCCCGAGCGCGGAAATGCCGTTTTCTCATTATTGGACAAGAAATGTCGCTGAAACAGAACAAATCCAAATAAAATCACTGACTATTTATGTAATTTTATTACCTATTTATTTGCCCAACATTTTGCTTAACAATGCTGTTGTCTGGAATTCTTCCTCTAATTTCCAATTCTTCTCAAACCTGCTGTTATTTTCGCAATTATAGTAAAACTCATTTGTAATGCATTTTTTATAGTCAACTCATTTCCAAATGCATTTTTTTATAGTAAAAATCATTTCCAATGTATTTTATGGTAAAAATCATTTCATGGCATTTTTTATAAGTAAAAACATTTCCATGC
>CM042181.1:41170111-41172611 GCA_023376005.1 Doryteuthis pealeii | reverse complement strand
ACAAGAAGAAATAACTGTAATTTTATTCTTTACTTCCTATTTTAACTAAATAGTTAAATTAGGAAAATTTAGCATTGAAAAACGGAAGTGATGAAAGAGTAAGTTTCAGTTGTTCTATTTTCCGATTATACCCCCTCCGTTTCAAATCTTTTTATCTGAATTCTTAATTAGTTTCATTAGCCTTTCTGATTTAATCTAATATTTTATTACTTTTAAACTTAAATACTTGCACCCAGAGGGTGCATATATTTGCTAGTATATATATATATATATATATATATATATATATATATAGATAGATAGATAGATAGATAGATAGATACAAAGGAACTATAGATAAATCTTTATGTATTCATCAGATGTATTCGCAATTGTTTCGAATCTCTGTACATCCGAATACAATCCGACACTAATGAGATCATTCTTCAAGTGACACAGAGGAAAGCGGATTATCTCCCTTTGTTGCGCCAGTTGACTGAGTTCTGACCTGACACCGTAAATCACTCCCCCGTTCACGGCACAGTGAAGCCGGACCGAATCATCTGCAGAGAGAAAAACAATAATTTTTCACAAATTGTGAAAATATACCATTTTGTCCCGAAATGGCTTTGGAGACAATGGACGCTAACAAGATACGGGTTCTGACAGAAATTGATGGTTACGGGATGTCAGCTGACTTTTCCAAGATGGAGACTTTCTCATTATTTTTACGTTATGCATTTCGGACGTTTGGTTTTCTTTTTCTACCGACTATTTCCCCGATAATTCATTCCAGTATGACGAAACTCATATACGTGTAGATAGATAGATTGATAAATAGATAGATATGAATAGATAGATAGATAGATAGATAGATATGAATAGATAGATAGATAGATAGATATCTCCGATAATTCAATCCAGTATGACGAAACTCATATACGTGTAGATAGATAGATTGATAAATAGATAGATATGAATAGATAGATAGATAGATAGATATGAATAGATAGATAGATTGATAAATAGATAGAATATGATAGATAGATAGATAGATAGAATAGATAGATAGATAGATTTAATTCAATCCAGTATGACGAAACTCATATACGTGTAGATAGATAGATTGATAAATAGATAGATATGAATAGATAGATAGATAGATATGAATAGATAGATAGATTGATAAATAGATAGATATGAATAGATAGATAGATAGATAGATAGGTAGATAGATATGAATAGATAGATAGATTTCCCCGATAATTCATTCCAGTATGACGAAACTCATATACGTGTAGATAGATAGATTGAATAGATATGTAGGTAGATAGATAGATAGATATGTTACATAATTGTTAGTACCCTAACACTTATTTACAGTAGTGTAGAAACCAAAATGGCTGTTATAATTTGCAGCCGGTGGCCCTGAAGGATCGAGTGACTCGGCTTGACCTCAGTCTGATCCTCCTTCTGGGGGATACCGTGAGAATCGGTGGAGAAGACCCTCTTCCGGTTTAGATTAGAAAGAGAGTTTTAGTTCAGTATCGGTCAAACCACGAAGGTGGTAAGTCGTGTTAAGCACACGGCCGACTCAATCTGCGCAGGTAGTCTGGTGGGGATTTCGGAATAAAATATGATCTAAAGCAAATCGAAGTCTTGGGTTATTATCTAAGAACTACCAATGACCCAGGGCTTCTGATAAAGAGAAATCCCCAATGGAAGACCAGAAACGAAGTTCCCATGCCGAAGTCCAGACGCTAGAAGAAGAACGTAAGATACCAAAGATGAGCAGAAGAATAATAGAGGTAAAGAGAGTATACAACAGATAGATAGATAGATATAAACAATTAAATTGATAGATAGATATGAACAGACAGGATAGATAGATAGATAGATAGATATGAACAGGCAGGATAGATAGATAGATAGATAGATATTAACAGACAGGATAGACAGATCTATCTATCTATCTATCTATCGCTGTTCATATCTATATATCTATCTATCTATCTCTGTTCATATCTACCTATCTGTTCATATATATATATATATATATATATATATATATATATATATATATATATATATATATATATATCAGTCTTTTAATATCTATCTATCTATCTATTCCTGTACTTATCTATCTACCTATCCTGTCTGTTCATATCTATCTATCTATCTATCTATCTATCTATCTATCTATCTATCTATCTGTCTATCCATCTATCTCTCAGTCTTTTAATATCTATCTATCTATCTATCTCTGTTCATATCTATCTATCTATCTATCTATCTCTGTTCATATCTATCTATCTATCTATCTATCTCTGCTCATATCTATCTATCTTTATTCATATATATATATATATATATATATATATATATATATATATATATATATAAACAAATATGGCTATTTTCAGCCGACAATATTTGGGAGAATGTGTGCTTAATTGAAGTCAAACCTAATTTTTTTGAAAGTTAATTCATTAATGATTAATTAGGCGGGATTTAACTA
>CM042181.1:41162611-41165111 GCA_023376005.1 Doryteuthis pealeii | reverse complement strand
GTTTCATGTTCTCATAAACATTAATTATTAATTGGAAATTTAGTAATGGCTCCTCTTTATCTCCATGGCAACCACAGCACTGACGGGGGGGGGCACACACAATAACATTCCAGGTTTTATGCATGTCCATAAATGGTGGTGACTAGTTTGGAAAAATAGTCGAGCTAAAAAAGATTTGTTTCTATTCAGTATTTATTGGATGTGTTTTCGTATCCATGGAAATAGACAGGAGGCATTACTTTTAGAACATTTTTCAGAGATAGATAGATAGATAGATAGATAGATATATTAAGAGACTGAGAGATAGATAGATAGATAGATAGATATAGATAAGACAGGAATAGATAGATAGATATCAAAAGACTATATATATATATATATATATATATATATATATATATATATATATATGGGAGAACCTAATTTTTTAAAGTTAATTCATTAATGAATAATTAGCGGATTTAACTACTTAAATGTAAGGCTAAACAAATCGAGAAAAATCAAAATGTTTAGCCTTGTATTTAAGTAGTTAAATCCGCCTAATTAATCATTAATGAATTAACTTTCAAAAAAATTAGGTTTGACTTCAATTAAGCACATATTCTCCCAAATATTGTCGGCTGAAAATAGCTATATTTTTATATATATATATATATATATATATATATATTATATAATATAATATATGAATAAAGATAATAGATATGAGCAGATGATAGATAGATAGATAGATAGATAGATAGATATGAACAGAGATAGATAGTTAGATAGATAGATATGAACAGAGATAGATAGATAGATAGATATTAAAAGATGAGAGATAGATAGGATAGACAGATAGATAGATAGATAGATAGATAGATATGAACAGACAGGATAGGTAGATAGATAAGTACAGGAATAGATAGATAGATAGATATTAAAAGACTGATATATATATATATATATATATATATATATAATATATATATATATATATATATAGATATGAACAGATAGGTAGATATGAACAGAGATAGATAGATAGATATATAGATATGAACAGCGATAGATAGATAGATAGATAGATCTGTCTATCCTGTCTGTTAATATCTATCTATCTATCCTGTCTGTTAATATATATCTATCAATCTAACTGTTTATATCTATCTATCTATCTGTTGTATACTCTCTTTACTTCTATTATTCTTCTGCTCATCTTTGGTATCTTACGTTCTTCTTCTAGCGTCTGGACTTCGTCTTGGGGACTTCATGTCTGGTCTTCTATTGGGGATTTCTCTTTATCAGAAGCCCTGGGTCATTGGTAGTTTTTAGATAATTACCCAAGACTTCGATTTGCTTTAGATCATATTTTATTCCGAAATCCCCACCAGACTTACTGCGCAGATTGAGTCGGCCGTGCGCTTAACACGACTTACCATCTTCGTGGTTTGGCCGATACTGAACTAAAACTCTCTTTCTAATCTAAACCGGAAGAGGGAATTCTCCACTGATTCTCACGGTATCCACCGGAAGGAGGATCAGACTGAGGTCAAGCCGAGTCACTCAATCCTTCAAGGCCGCCGGCTGCAACTCATAACAGCCATTTTGGTTTCTACACTACTGTAAAAAGTGTTAGGTTACTAACATGTTAAATACTAACAATTATGTATCTATCTATCTATCTATCTATCTATCTATTCTATATCATATCTATCTATCTATTATCAATTATCTATCTACACGTATATGAGTTTCGTCATACTGGAATGAATTATCGGGAAATCTATCTATCTATCATATCTATCTATCTATCTATCTATCTATCTATCATATCTATCATATCTATTCTATCTATCTCTATCTATCTATCTACATATTATCTATCATCTATCTATCTATCTATTCTATCTATCTATCTATCTATCTATCTATCTATCTATCTATCTATCTATTCATATCTATCTATTTATCAATCTATCTATCTACACGTATATGTGTTTCGTCATACTGGAATGAATTATCGGGGAAATAGTCGGTAGAATAAGAAAACCAAACGTCCGAAATGCATAACGTGAAAATAATGAGAAAGTCTCCATCTTGGAAAAGTCAGCTGACATCCCGTAACCATCAATTTCTGTCAGAACCCGTATCTTGTTAGCGTCCATTGTCTCCAAAGCCATTTCGGGACAAAATGGTATATTTTCACAATTTGTGAAAAATTATTGTTTTTCTCTCTGCAGATGATTCGGTCCGGCTTCACTGTGCCGTGAACGGGGGAGTGATTTACGGTGTCAGGTCAGAACTCAGTCAACTGGCGCAACAAAGGGAGATAATCCGCTTTCCTCTGTGTCACTTGAAGAATGATCTCATTAGTGTCGGATTGTATTCGGATGTACAGAGATTCGAAACAATTGCGAATACATCTGATGAATACATAAAGATTTATCTATAGTTCCTTTGTATCTATCTATCTATCTATCTATCTATATATATATTATATATATATATATATATATAT
>CM042181.1:41102611-41157611 GCA_023376005.1 Doryteuthis pealeii | reverse complement strand
CCTCATTGGGGGGAGTCTTAACCCTCTGCAGTGGGGCAGTTGGTATATTCTAAACCCTCAGCCAACAGGGTAGTTTAAAAATGGGGTAGAGTTCGATCACATAGATTAAGAGTAAAAAAGCTATGGATTCTTTTTTATACATGTCAGCCCCAGTGGATTAATATATGAATTAAATGAATCTATTTTATTTTTGGTATCGCAAATAATCACAGGTTTTACTATGACAAATAAGAATGAATTGAGTCAGTAAAGATATTGTGTGGTACTTATAAAGTACGGAAGACGTAGTCAGCTGTTCAAACGTCGAGAGACTAATTGCCAATGGCCGCTTTCCGGCTTTTATTCATCCTCATTCTGACAAGGGCAGATCACTCTATTTAGACTAAACACATGGGCAGATCACTCTATTTAGACTAAACACATGGGCAGATTACTCATACAGTACTAATTTTTCATTTGCCTTTCAAAATTTGCATATGATCATATGTGGAGAAAAGTAGACAAACACGGGATGTTATGGAAACTGGGTGTTTATTGTCGACGATGCAACGTTTCGGCCATTCAGACCATCATCAGGACCACAGACCAGTTCTAGCTTCAATGAAGGACATTTTCAGAATGGTGAAAAACAGCAGGTTGTCAGTAGGGGCAGGGGTGGCTGGGAGGATGGGTAGTGGATTTTCTTCCCTCTAAATGGGGAGTGTTATATGGAGATGCAGGTGTTTGGTCAGAATGTTTGGATGATAAGGGATGGGTAAAAAATGAATGAGTATGTGTATGTGTGTTTGGGAGCTGGATTTGTCATTAGTTGTATATGTGTGAGTTTTATTTTTTTAAATCTTTCTGTCCATCTATTTGTCTATTTTTATACAGTAGTATCCATACTTTCTGTGTATTTATCTATATATTTGACTTGGATTTGGATTTAACTTTTTAAATTGTTATTTTTTTAAATTAAAAAAAAAAACTTTCTGTCCATCTATTTGTTTGTTTTTGTACAGTGGTATCTATCTTTCTGTCTGTATGTGTATATATTTAACTTGAATTTAAGTTTTACTGTCTTTCTGTGTATCTGTTAATATATTTTAATTTGAATATGTGGCTGGTATGTTTGTGTGATTTTTTTTGTGAAGGGGGATATGGTGAGATGATCAAACAAACTTTGACACTACTCCATCGTTTCTCGTTGACGGAAAGCAACCAATAGAGATTATTTAACTATCTACAATCAAATTCACGTCATCACTAATGTCGCGATTTCCTTAGTTATTTTAGTTAGATTCTCAACAATTAAAATTAATTAAAAATAAAATTTGTATATGATCATCGAAGGAGGCCTTTCTGTCCATCTATTTGTTTGTTTTTGTACAGTGGTATCTATCTTTCAGTCTGTATGTGTATATATCTAACTTGAATTTAAGTTTTACTGTCTTTCTGTGTATCTGTTAATATATTTTAATTTGAATATGTGGCTGGTATGTTTGTGTGATTTTTTTTTTTTTGTGAAGGGGGAGAGGGTGAGATGATCATTTGCATATGATTTGCATATGATTTGCATATGTCTGTTTGTCTTTCTTGCAGGAAATGTCCAAGAATTGGAACCAATGAGTGAAAAGGATTTAAGAGAAGCATCGTCTACGATTGATATTTTCGGCCAACAGTTAGTGAGTATACCTTTAGAATTTAAAAGCTGGAGACACGTGGTCTAATGGTTAGAGTTGTAGAAAATAGACTCGTCGACCCGAGTTCAAATCCTGGACAAAGCTACAGTTCACATAGTGCTAATACCCTTGGAAAAGATATGAATCTAACTACTCTCTCTCTCTAGTAAGTCAGACTAGGCTCTTTAACCTTGGTTTAGCAATCAGTATCGGAATTTTATCCTCGAGTTTTTCTCCTCGGAATAAAACTAGCACCATACGTAGTAATAGGGTCTGACTTTAAAACAAAAATAACAGGGAAAAGGGTATTAGGAAAATAAGAAAAAAATGACGGCTGTAAGGCTAAAAACAAAAAATTATTTAGCTTGCAAGATAGTTCTCAGGCTGGGTCTTAGAGGACACTATCGTGAGTTCTACTTCGCTGCATATATCTTGTCAAGGTGCATATACGACTTTTCGTCTCACGTAGTTTAACTCCTTCTGGCATAGAACAACAAACACCGTGGGTAGGGTAATTCCTTTATTCCTTTCACCAGAAAGTGTAAAAAAAACTGAAATATGAAGAAACAGGTTTATAGAAATAATGCTGCAATACAGAGGTAAAAAGGGTAATAAAAAATTATACCAATTTATTAATACACATGAAGTTAATGAAAATTATTTCTACCAATTTATTAATACACATGAAGTTAATGAAAATTATTTCTACCAATTTATTAATACACATAAAGTTAATGAAAATTATTTTTACCAATTCATTAATACACATCTATTAATAATGGAGATTGTCTGTATTTCTGTCTGTAACAAAAACTACGTCATAGCTCTACGTCACAGCTTATGTCACAATATTCTTATGCTATATACACCCAAAATTTGAGTAAGCAAGTTTACAAATAAATAAATACCTACGATTTTGTGTAAAATTGATGTGGAAAATATTCAAAATAATTGTTTGATTATTACATGCACGCAACATTTTATTTGAGAGGGACGGGGCTCAGTTTTCATTTCAAATTGTTTCATTTGTTTTTTGTTTGTTTTTTTTTTTGTTTTTGTTTTTTGGGTTTTTTTGTTTTTGTTTTTTACTCCTTTAATAAATATGAGGATTTGTCTTACTTATGATACAAACCCTCTGAAATTGAATTTTTAACTCCCACCCTCTCGGGCAATGTCTTTCAAAAATTAATTTTTACGACGCCCGGAGGGTGTTTTCTGTTGCTAGTTTTCATTTCAAATTGTTTTTTGTTGTTTTGTTTTGTTTTTTTTTGTTTTTTTTTTACTCCTTTAATAAATATGAAGATTTGTCTTACTTATGATACAAACCCTCTGACATTGAATTTTTAACTCCCACCCTCTCAGGCAATGTCTTTCAAAAATTCATTTTTACGACGCCCGGAGGGTGTTTTCTGTTGCTAGTGAAGTTAATGAAAATTATTTCAACCAATTTATTGATGCCGCAAAATCCAACCAATAAACCAACCTGATTGCCCGACTACTTATCGAATTTGCATGATCTCTTTTTAACCCTTTTGTCTCTGTAGGTATCAAAGGCTTACTCCAAGAACTGGACAAACCGTGAAGAAGCCTTCCAGGCTCTTACTCTGCAAATGGTGGAACTCTGCAAAACCGAAGATCCGCGTTCAATCCTGAAGGCAGCGATTTTGTTAATCAAGAAAGGAATTGACGATCAAGTATCAGCGGTAAAAAAGCATTTCATTATCTTTCTAAGAGAATGAATAGGACCATATAACCTTTAGGCACCCCTATTGCGATCTCGTTTCATAAAGACATTTTTTCATTTACACCGCTAAAATCCGGCTGTTTGTTAACAGACGATTTTTTTTTAATTATAAAACTAACCCCTAACCCTAACCCCTTTTTTAAACTATAAAACTAACCCCTAACCCCTAACCCTAACCCCTAACAAGGTTTTTTGCTCACATCAGAAACTGATATTTTAAAGCAAATAATATGAAGGATTTGTTTGAAAATGTCAACATGGAGGATATTCTCTCTTTTTTGAGGGAAACAAAAATGTACCATAGAATATAGACATGAAACAAACCAATACCATACAACATAACCCCTAATAATGTTAACACATTGTTAAAACCAATTACTAAAAAGTATATATATAAATACACAATAGGTATTACATCATAACCGGTAGGCATGACATAACCCCGGACGGGTTGATACGCCGTTAAAATCAATAAACAAACAAACAAACATAACCCCTAACAAACAACTGGATTTAACGGTGTAAATGAAAAAATTACCTTATGAAATCGCAAAAGGGGTACCTAAAGGTCATATGGTCTAATGAATATGTCTGTTGGGGTCTCCTGTGGCGTCACATGACATTTTCAGAAACCCCATTTAGTCCCCTATTCTAAGGCCTTCAGCTGAGAGAGGCTAGCAGCCTTTTCATTGTTATCCCTATCAAGACAGTGAATTATCTTAAATGACGTTAAAGCACTTCATTATATATATATATATATATATATATATATCTTATCTTATTATAATGGAGATTGTGTGTTTTTCTGTCTGTAACCGAAACTATATTACTAATCGAGTCACAATTAACATAGTTATTTTAATCACATTCTTCATGATTTTATTTATATTTAAACCTCAATTATTAATAAAATTGCTTCACCTTTTTATTAGTGTTGTCCATATCTACTGTATTTACCGCGTACCCCACTTGTACGGGTCAGGCACAAAGTCCCTATTAACGTGGGACCACCCACAAACCGAAGCTCATGGAGTGGCAGGTGAAAAATTGCGTCGATCCCGTCGGCATTCCCCCTCAAGGGGGGCGCCTCAGGCACTGGGCAATAAACCCAGTCCTGTCCCTTTAAATCAAGGGGGCAGGTGTTGCCTGGGGGGATGGCCCCCTGGGATCGACGCTATTAACTTGTAAAGATCCAGGGCCGAAGCCACTGGACCCCCGGCGTTGGCCAGGTCTACATGATATTTACCGCGTACCCCACTTGTACGGGTCAGGCACAAAGTCCCTATTAACGTGGGACCACCCACAAGCCGAAGCTCATGGAGTGGCAGGTGAAAAAATTGCGTCGATCCCGTCGGCATTCCCCCTCAAGGGGGGCGCCTCAGGCACTGGGCAATAAACCCAGCCCTGTCCCTTTAAATCGAGGGGGCAGGTGTTGCCTGGGGGGATGGCCCCCTGGGATCGACGCTATTAACTCGTAATGATCCAGGGCCGAAGCCACTGGACCCCCGGTGTTGACCAGGTCTACATACTAATAACATGCTATTGTATTTATATATACAAAAAATAGCGGTTTGCAGTGTGAACGGGAAGGCTAATTTGCATATTGATATTAAAAATGTGATTTTATTAAATATGTGCTTAGTATTATTGATTTCTAACTGTTTGGTTTTATTTTAATGAATATAAGCAAAAATCTCTCCAATGAATCTTAAATGAAATCCATTAACAAGAAAAAATAAGTGTAATTTTATTCTTTATTTCCTAATTTAACTAAATAGTTAAATAAGTAAAATTCAACAATGAAAGACGGGAGTGATGGAAGAGTAAGTTTCATTTCTATTTTTCTATTATACCCCCACTTTGTTTCAAATCTTTTTATCTGCATTCTTATTAGACTTTCTAATTTGATATAATATTTCATTACATTAAAACTTAAATACTTGCACCCGGAGAGTGCATATATTTGCTAATATATATATATATATATATATATATATATATATATATATATATATATCTTAAATGCCTTTAAAGCAAATCATGTAGCACGGTTGACATACCAGTGGTAAAAAGCGCAAATATGGCCTATAAGGCTTTATGGTTAAAGTCATGGTAAATGGACTCGTCGCCCAGAGTTCAAATCCTGGATGTGGTAATTGCATTTCACTTAGCGCTAATACTCTTGGGAAAGGTATGAATCCTACTCTCCCTCCAGCTATAGTAGGGCAGACTAGGCTCTAACCTTGGTTAGGCAACCGGTCTAGGATAAGGAAAACTCTGAATTCAAACCTGTTGAACTCCGCTTAAGAAATTGACCTTGTGTCACATCCTGCACGTGTGGAGGGGTTGGTAAATATATATATATAAGGCAGAAGCACTCAGGTATGGCATTTTGACTCTATGCAGATACTACACACTGATCTTAAAACAGCCCATTAACCATCACCCTCTAACATATGCCTTATGGGCGAACCTGAACTTTCAGACCCCCCCCCATCTAAAATTTTTGTTTTTTAATCTTTTTTTTTTCTTTTTTTTCAACGGATTATTATCGTTTACACACCAATCTATCAGATTGTAAAAAAAAAAAAAATTCTAAAAAGTTCTTTATTTTTCGAGTTTTCAGTGGTGCTCATTTCCCCGTATAGTTTATCGTAAACCGATCCCCCATATCGGAGCCGCTGAAAAAAAAATTTTCTTTGTAATTTCTTTTCTTTTTCTTCAATGGATTATTATCGTTTACACACCAATCTATCAGATTGTAAAAAGAAAATTCTAAAAAGTTCGAGTTTTCATGAGTGCTCAATTCCCCGTATAAGTTTATAGTAATACGATCCCCCATATCGGAACCGCTCGATAATAAATAATTTGGGTTCTGTTTTTTCTGGGCCACCCTAACTTTGGCACCTTTGCGCCAGTTTCCTTTCGAGCGGTTCCGATATGGGGGAACGGTTTACTATAAACTTATAAGAGCACCCCTGAAAACTCGAAAAATAAATAACTTTTTAAATTTTTTTTTTTTTTTCACAGTCTGATAGATTGGTGTGCAATCGATAATAATCCATTGAAAGAAGATAAATAAAATTAAAAACAAAAATTTTAGATGGGGGGGGGTCTGAAAGTTCAGGTCCGCCACCTTATGTATTATTGTATTATTGTTTTATTGTTTATAATTGTAGGTTTTCAAGTCACTTCAGAAATTAATTCAGATGATTTTTATGACATTTATTCCTCAAAATAAGTAAGTATAAAAATGGGTAAAGAAGAACAGTTTTCTCTTTTTATTCCTACAATAAAATAAACTGAACCCTCATTTTATGTCCGTGTTTTTGCAATAAATGTTTTAATTTTCTTGCACCCGTTATTTTACAATACTAAATATATTTTATTAATTTATTTTAATATTCACTTCAATGTGTATATTCTAAAAGTTTTTCTTTTGTGATAATGGTTAGTTTTAAAGTGGGGGTTCGTTTTTTACACTTCAACTTTTTACTCGTTAATTCCTACCATAAAATGCCCAAGCCTAATTTTATGGCAGGAATTTACGAATAAAAAGTTGAATATTACTTTTTGTTGTTGTTATTTCTGTTCTTTTTGGCTTTGGTACTCTAAAATAAAAACGTCAGATTTTAATCATCGACGACGAAAAAACAAAATTACGGTCATAAAAGGAGGATCCAATTTATGGCTAAATTGTAAAACGAACCCCCACTTTAAAACTAAACATTCTCACAAAATAAAAACTTTTAGAATATACACATTGAAATGAATATTAAAATGAATAAATAAAATATATGTAGTATTGTAAAATAACGGTGGGGGGCGTGAGGCTATTCTTTTTTTTATTGCTGTGTTTAATGTCTCTTGATAGTAATTTCTTCTGAAATATAATTTTTGGGTTATTTCCTAGTTGAGTAACATGAGTGACCGAGAAAAAACAGAACCCAAATTATTTATTTATTTTCCCATTAAACTAACTCTAAACCCCAACCCTAACCCCAACCCTATCCCTAACCCTAAACCATAACCCTAACCCTAACCCTTGTTAGACTTAAACTTCAAAAAAATTAAAATTAGAATTAACAGTTTTATTACAAAATTTGTGGGTTCTGTTTTTCTGGGTCATCCTGTAATATTATGTTACTCAACTAGGGGGGGTTAGGGTTAGTTTAATGGGAAAATAAATAATTTGGGTTCTATTTTTTCTGGGTCACCCTGTAATTAGGGTTAGGGTTTATGTTACTCAACTAGGAAATAACCAATTTTTGTTTTTTTAAATTGACAGAATTCCTCGTGTTGAGACAATCTATCTGCTGGAGAAAATTATGCCGAATCTTCTGCATAGGACTGGGGACACTGTAAGTAAAAGTCAAAAATTTTATAATTTGAAGGTGGAATGGTGGAATAATAAATGAACACACACGGTTGGGCTTGAGAAAGCTTTATTCTACTTAGAATACAGATTTTGGGGAGTTTATATACTTTCAGAAAGTTAAAGATTTACACAAAGGGGAGGTAATAATAAAACAGGCGAAGTAACTCTCAATTATTTATTACAAATGGCTACCTGTTTTGCTTATGGGCATATGGGGTAGGATGAGGTTTTGGGGGTTTTATAGGTTTAAATGTAACTGGATATTATGGTTGCGTGTTCTTAGGGGGTTTTGTTTTAACTCCATTTCATTTGGTGGTCGCACTGAAAAGAAGGAATTTAAGGAACGAAAAGAACGAGACAAAGACAGTGGGTAGTTTATAGAAAATAAGGTGCTAATACCAAAACAAGATAGAGGTAAAGTAACGGGTAACGAACACAACAAGGCTTATAAAATGTGTTCTTCATTACCATTCTGTAATTTAGAGTTTTTATTTTCCAGTTGTTCATCATTATCATCCTGTGATTCAGGGTTTTTATTTATGGGGTAGTCAAAAAAGCTGTTTTCCTCTTCATCAGATCGTTGACTTTCATGAAGAGATACTCATCTTATTCTTTTAATTTCTTTTCTGTCTGGAAAGTAAATGAGATAAGCTGGACTTGTTGGATCATATCCAACAAAAATTCCCTGTTGACTCCTTGGATCCAATTTTGTTTTATTTTGGATATAGGCAAAACATGTACTACCAAATGTATGCATATTGCTTATGTCAGGTTTTTGAGATGTAAACATTTCATAAGAAGTTTTTTTTCCAGTTCTTCTACTGAAGCATCTATTTCTTATATAAGCTGATGTTCTAAGTGCATAATTCCACAATTTTTTTAGTAATTTTGATTCAATCAATAGACATCTTGCCATTTCAAAAAGTGATCGCTATGATCTTTCAGTCGTACCATTTTGGTGTGGTGAATAAGGAGCTGAGAATTCATGTTTTATTTTATTTTTTACAAGAATATTTTTAAATTTTGTATTTATCAGACAACAAAAATATGTAACATGCAATACAATACAATGTGTAACTTGTGATACAAATGTGTGTGTTTACAAAAGTGTTACAATTGAATAATGTGGATGTAAAGGTATGGTTTGTGTTGCAAGATAATGCTTGCGTGACTTATCTGTCCAGGTAGGAATGTCTTGCTAGCTTCGTTTGTTTGACTATACGAATCACCGGCCCTTCCGAGCTGTTTCAAAGTCCCATCGTTCCTCAACGTCTATGCTGTGGAAAAAACACACGTCGTCCCTCGACGGTAGTCATAGTGGAAGAGACTGATAGAAGGTATCAACCCTCAAAATTTGGCGGCCAAACTGAGCCTCGTAATGTGTGCTCTGATTGGTCGCTGACAAAGGCCCTAGCCAATCGCATGAGGTTTCTCATCAGGTTATGGCTAAGATATCCATGGACTCTGTGTCCGGCTTTGGTCAAAGGGAGGTAACTGTTTAGGTAATATTATTTTCTACAAGTTTTATGACTTATGCTTTATTGACCGGGTCATAGTCAACCGTGGCAAGGGGATATCCCCCTGGCCGAGGAAGCGACTACACTCAGTTATGGCCTGAACTCGAAATGCCGAAATATTCTTTCGGGGTCGGGGGACAGTCTTGTTTGTCGGACATGCGCGGAGGATTCTTCCGGTGAAGACCCATTGGAGTTGGGGGTTTTTTTTCTAATTTTATTTTCATTTTATTTTAATCCCCAAAGGCAAACTACTAGTGGTAAAACACTTTACAATGGGAGGGGACTTTTCATAATACTGACTTGATACGTAAATATCCGGATCTCTTGGGAGAGAGTGGAATTGTTCGTTAAATGAATTATAATTTAATTCTTTAAAAAAATTCTATCATGAAAAAGAATGAAAATTTCATACATTGTATCTAATCTTTGTTTGTTGCAGTGTAATAATAAATAGCTTTGTTCTACTAAGAATGCTGTTACAGTTTAATGGGAGTTCATATACTCTCAGAAACGTCAAAGATGTACACAAAGGGGAGGTAATAATAAAACAGGGGAAGTAACTCTCAATTACTTATTACAAGTAGATATTGAATAAAGTTGACAATATTTTTTTATATAATATTAATGTAAAAGAATCTCTCTCTCTCTCTCTCTCTCTCTCTCTCTCTCTCTCTCTCTCTCTCTCTCTCTCTCTCTCTCTCTCACACACACACACACACACACACTTGCACACATGCTCTCTCTCTTTCTTCCTCTTTCTCGCTCCCTTACTCTCCATCACACACATATATATGCACACACACACTATCTCTCTCCCACACACACATACACACATACACACACACGCGCACACCCACCCACACACATCCTCTCTCTTTCTCACATATGGACACACACTGACTCTCACGCACACATACTCTCTCTCTCTCTCTCTCTCTCTCTCTCTCTCTCTCTCTCTCTCTCTCTCTCTCTTTCATTTCTTTTTATCAATCATTCCTTCACTGTTTTTTTCTAGGCTGTACGAACCCGGGAAGAAGCCAAAAAATTTGTTCTTGAAATTGCTCAGTATCCAGTTGTCAAGGTAGGATATACAAAGTGTGTTCAAAATTTTTTTTAAATACCGAGACGGAAGCTGTATTTACCAAGACAGATATGAACAATGAATGAAACATTATTTCTTCAAAATAGTCCTTTTGAATTTCAAAGTTTGATTTTGTTTTTTGTTTTTTGTTTGTTTTGTTTTTGTTTTTAGGGGGGTTCAAAATATTAGGTGTGTTAAAGAGTTGAAACTGGACTGAAAAAGTGTTAAAAAAGTATCGAGACTAAAGCTGTATTTACCAAAAGAGAAATGAACAATGAATGAAACGTTAATTTTCTTCAAAATATGAGTTGTATTCAAAAAGTTTCGAGACTTTACCAATACAGAAATTAAAAATTTGTTTTTTGTCTTTTTCGGGCAGGGGGGTGCCTGTAGATTTTGTCCATTGTATCCGAAGTCCGATGATTGGGAGTCTGTATATGAGAGGTGAGGCTATAATATTGCATATGTCGATTTTTCACTTTTTAAAAATATCAAATTGTCCATCTATGCAAAAGTTTTGTGTTAGTATACTGAATACTGATACCAAAAATTAGATCTTTTACTTGCACCATTGTTTGAGGAAATTATATCAAAGATCGTTTGCTAAAATTCACAAAAAATCCTTGTCTTTACAACATTTGGCCTAGAAATTAGTGTCGGTGGTGATGGGGGGGGGGTACATTTTCAATTTGAATTCTATTTATAATATTTAATTCGTTTCATTTTGATAAAATAAAATAACATTTCTGATTTAAATATTGAAAACGGTAAATTATCAAACCAATTTCTAGGCCAAATATTGCAAAAACAAGGATTCTTTTGTTAATTTTAGCAAACGATCTTTGATGCTATTTCCTCAAACAATGGTGCAAGTAAAAGATCTAATTTTTGGTATCAGTTTTCAGTATACTAACAGCACAACTTTCGCATAGATGGACAATTTGATATTTTTAAAAAGTGAACATTTTTGAACAATTAAAATTCCAGGTCAGAATTTTATCAAATATTTTAATTTAAACACTCACCCACCCAACCACGTGCCCTACCGCACAACCGAAAACAAATGAAAAGTGAAAGGGTCGTGAAAGGGTCAATACGCCCATATTATTTATTAAATGATAATTCGTGGAAACGAAAAGTATTCAGTATACTAACAGCACAACTTTCGCATAGATGGACAATTTGATATTTCTAAAAAGTGAAAAATCGACCTGCCCTACTGGATAATGTGAAACCAATGTGTTTAATATCTTTGCACCCTTTCTGTTTTTTTCCTCCATTCTTTGACAGGCAACAAATGTTGTCCCGAATGAATGCGTCCGACCCTTTAAAACCTCAATCGCACCAAGATTAGCTCAGAGTCGGGCGGAATTGGTCGAACAAATCTACAAAGAGATCGGACTTTCAACTTCCAGGTAAATTTCTTTTTCTTACCGTAATTATTTGTGTATTATTGACACTAGCAAATATATGCACCCTCCGGGTGCAAGTATTTAAGTTTTAATGTAATAAAATATTGTATTAAATTAGAAAGACTAATAAAACTAAATAAGAATACAGATAAAAAGATTTGAAACAGAGGGAGTATAATAAAGGATTTGAAACAGAGGGAGTATAATAGAAAAATGGAACAACTGAAACTTACTCTTCCATCACTCTCGTCTTTCATTGTTATTTTTTCTAATTTAAGTATTTAGTTATAAGAGGAAGTAATGAATAAAATAACAGTTATTTTATCTTGTTAATGGATTTCATTTAAGATTCATTGAAGAGATTTTTGCTTATATTCATTAAAATAAAACTAAACAGTTAGAAATCAATAATACTAAGCACATATTTATTAAATTCGATTTTTTAATATTAATATGCAAATTAGCCTTCCCGTTCACACTGTAAACCGCTATTTTGTTGTATATATATATATAATTGCATGTTGTCAGTATGTAGACATAGTTAACAGTATTAATAATGTAAGACAATTTTATTAATAATTGAGGTTTAGATAAAAATAAAATTATGGAGAATGTGATGTCAATAACTAAGAGAATTGTGACTTGAGTAGGAATATAGTTTCGGTTACAGACAGAAAAACACACAATCTCCATTATAATAAGATTTCAGTCTCAGAAGACTATAAAATAGTTGGACCATATTACCTTTAGGCACCCCTTTTTGATCTCGATTAAGAAAGGGGGGTATTTGTCTCATACCCCACCTGTATGGACTGGGCACAAGGCCTCGTTTTAACGTGGGCCCACCCACAAGCCGAAGCTAATGGGTAGGAGAGAACAAAAATTGCGTCGATCCCTTCGGCATTCCCTCTCAAGGGGGGCGCCTCAGGCGCTGGGCAATAAACCCAACCCTACCCCCAAGGGGGCAGGTATTGCTTGGGGGGATAGCCCCCTGGGATCGACGCTATTAATTTAACACAACTCACCGGTCCAGTGGCCGAAGCCCACCGGACCCCCGCCCCGAAGGACGGGTTCGAAGATCTCGATTAAGAAAGGACATGCTTTTCATTTACACCGTCAATATCCGGTTGTTTGTTAGGGGTTAGGATTAGGGTTAGGGGTTAGTTTATAAAAAAAAATTTTAATCTAAAAATCGTCTGTTAAAACAACCGGATATTGACGGTGTAAATGAAAAACATGTCCTTTCTTAATCGAGATCAAAAAGGGGTGCCTAAAGGTCATATGGTCCAAATAGTTTTTGTGCCCCTGAAGTTACAGCGCCTCCTGTGACTGAAGTCCGATGTTTGAAAAACATTCTCGACCACAGATTTTGCATTTGAAGGCTGTCCCCGAAGATGTTGATGTGCCGGTGCTTTATTGTCGCTGCTTTCTTCTGGACCTCTTAGCTTCATGGTGTTGTGCCAGGGTGACATCTGACATGAACAGTCCTCTACGGAGAGCCTGCCGCCACCAAGTGTTACATATTAATTGGATCCCTATTACTTTTTAAGGTAGTATAGAAATCCTTATGGCGATCAGTACAACTGATGGCCTTGGGAGTGAGTGACAATGCTTGACCTCACTCTCACCTTGCGTTCTGGGATGATCGTGAGAATCGGAAGCGATAGAAAGCCCCTTCCGGTTTAAGGTGTAAGCAACTCAGAAGAGTTGCAGTGACAGTTAGAGTTAGTCAGTTGCAGAGTTAGAAGCTAGCAAGATGTGACTCTCAGCGCGCAGTTGTCTGGTCCTGGGGTTCCAGAATAAAATAACATCAAAGGTAAATCGAAGTCTTGTTGTTATTACTAAAAGCTAACAATGACACAAGGCTTCTGATAAGAAATGATCCCCAGCAGAACCAGACACGGAATCCCCAGATAAGAAAGACCAGACGAGACCATTAGAAGATAGAAAACGGAAGAATAGACCAGAGTAAGACGTAACAAATATATCTATATGGTACCGTGACGAACGGCTACGTAACACAAGGGCAGTCCTGAGCCAAATTTTCCCAGCTGGAAGGGGTAATGCCAAAGCAGCTGAGATCATTCTTGAAGACACCCTTGAATCGCAGCTGGGGGTGACCAATCTGTCTCTTACCAGACGTAAGCTCTGCACAGAGGATGTCTTTTGGGATTTGTCCATTATCCATCCGGCGGACATGACCCAACCATCGGAGACGACGCTGTCTCACCAAAAGTTAGGAGTGCATATTATACACAAGAATTATGTTACCATATACTCCACGTCCTATATATATATATATATATATATATATATATATATATATATATATGAGGAAAAAATGAGTAAAGAAAAGAAATGTAGATGGATAAAAATGAATTTTATCGATATCACTTTTAATCGATATCACTTACACATGTGTTTCGGTCTGTTTATCAAAATGTATACGGATTTACGTTATTATTATTATTAAAATAATCAGATGGAGTTGAAATGATGATGATGATAATAATAATAGGAAAAATGTAAAAAAAATCCGTATACATTTTGATAAACGGACCGAAACACATGTGTAAGTGATATCGATAAAATTCATTTTTATCCATCTACATTTCTTTTCTTTACTTATTTTTTCCTCATGTTGTCGGATTCAATTCCCTTTCCATTCTTACATATACATATTATATATTGAAAAGAGAAATAAAGGAAAGAAAGTATTGAATGGATAAAATAAGATATTTTAATTAATTTAACTTACATGTGTTTCGGTCAGGAGTTTATCCATGTGTACATTATTCTATCATTATTATTTTTTTTTAATAGAGTGGCCTAGAAAATTAGTGTCGGTGGTGATGGGGGGGGGCACATTTTCAATTTGAATTCTATTTATAATATTTAATTCGTTTCATTTTGATAAAATAAAATAACATTTCTGATTTAAATATTGAAAACGTTAATTATCAAACAATTTCTAGGCCAAATATTGCAAAAACAAGGATTCTTTTGTTAATTTTAGCAAACGATCTTTGATGCTATTTCCTCAAACAATGGTGCAAGTAAAAGATCTAATTTTTGGTATCTTTCGTATACTAACAGCACAACTTTCGCATAGATGGACAATTTGATATTTTTAAAAAGTGAACATTTTTGAACAATTAAAATTCCAGGTAGAATTTTATCAAATATTTTATTTTAACACTTCCCCACCAACCACGTAACCCATCCACGTGCCCTACCGCACNAAATAAAAAATAATGAATATAATAATAGAAAAATAATGTAGAAATGTTGCGCACACAAGAAAATATCGACCTTATGTTTTAAATAAAATGTGTGAACTTTTCTACATTTTTTCTATTATTGCCTCGTGTTCCTGTCGCTCCATGTTGTATTATATTGGTTCCATACGCGAATTTGATATTATTTGATTTTAGATGATCTGATTATGTATAATTTGAATTTTTCGAAAACTGTTGTCCCTATCTTTATTGTGCTATCTAAAACGGGATAGCAACAAACGTGTGTTTTTTATATACTACAAAAAAGATGAGGGACAAGAGTCCGAAAAAATCAAAATTATACCTCAAGTCGCTCATTTCAAAATTATATTGGGTCATAAAACGATTTGATATTGTGTATGAATTATCGGATGAACTTGATGTGTATCATTTTGATTTTCGGACTGTTCCTCATCTTTATTGTAAGTATGTAAAAACAAGTTTTCGGCTGCTGTATATCCGGCCTTCTTCAGTGTTCCTGTCCCTCGATTGTTTTTTATATTTGGTCGTACGACTTGCAGTATTTTGGGTTTTTTAAATGAGGCTGGTGTATTAATTAATTTTTCTCGGGCTTGTATACCTCCCTTTATTGTTAAATGTAAAAATGGGAAGTAGAAATACAACGAAAAAACGTTGATTTTTTTATAAACACAATAAAGAGAGGACAAGAAGTCGAAAATGAAAATGTATTACGCATCAAGCCTGCATTTCAATTAATATTGATGTACCGATTTGAATATTCGAATTTTTCAGATGAGATATTGAATGTGTATCGATATTGATATTTCGGACTATTGTCCTCATCTTATTGTGTTGTAAAACGGGAGGCTGGAAAGATACAGAGAACAAAACATTGTGTTTTTTTATAAACAAAATAAAGACGAGAACAACGGCCCGAAATAAGTCAAATGCATACAAGATGTTCCTTTTTTCTCTGTAACTTTTGAGATGAGGCTTGATAATTTTGTATTACTTGATTATTCGACGTTGTGCAGATAACATAAAAGATGAGGACAGCGCGTAGTGTAGTTGGTTAAAGTCATGGGAAAATGGCTCGGCGCCGAGATTCAAATCCTGGCATGTAATTGATTTCACTTAAGCGCAATACCTTGGGAAGGTATGAATCGATCTCAGCCAGATAGGGGCAAATAGTTAAGGCAGACTGACTTTAACCTTGGTAGGCAACCGTCTAGGAGAAGGAAATCCTCTGAAATTTCAACCTTGTTTAGTCTCTTAAGAGATTGACCTGTGTCGTCATCCTGCTTCGTGCGGAGGGGTTGGTAAATATATAAGATGAGGGAAATTAGTCCGAATAATCCAGTTCTTCCAATTTAAAACTTTTCAGTAATGGCCCTGGGTGTGACGGTCGGAAGACATATAATTTTTGCAAATGCTTGTCTTCGGCTCAACAGCCGCTGAAGAGGTCCGACGATAGTGGTGTCCGGAATTATCCAGATGTCTATGACACAGTACGACACGGTTCGCAATTTCCTCCCACCGGATACGAAGAAGACCAATACCGAAAATCGTCTGTCGAAGATCTTTGAATATCGCAATAGTGGAACGTAATCACAAAATCAGGAATCAGAAGGTATGTAGTTCTTTTCTTGTTCTTCTTTCAACAATAAGCCGTGTCATAGTACTTGTTGTATGGTTGCACCGCTTGGAATTTAACGAAATGCGAGGAGAAAAAACCAGATCAAGGATGCTGTTTGTATAAAATCCCTTAGCAAAACAGCAGCTGTAACGGCATTTGCTTCCATCTCACAGATCTCACCCAAAAAATGAGTAGACATATTAGATCACTGCGGTCTTTTAGCATTGTGATTTCACCAGTAGTCTGGTGGCTCCAGATATGCAGTCTTCTTATGGAAATAAATTTAATATAAAAATGCAGTTGGAAATAATTTTATTATAGAAAATGCAATGAAATGGATTTTTACAATAAAAATGATTGAAATTAATTTTTACTATAAAAATGCATCGGAAATGATTTTAGTAAAAAAATTTGTTTTGTGCATTGGAAATGTATTTTACAATGATAAAAGGATGGAAAATGATTTTTTAGCTATAAAAATCATTGGTAAAATGATTTTTTAAGATGAGATACATTCTTGAAAGACGATAAGCCAACTGAAACTGTGTTCTGTTAGCTGTGGTTTTGACCATATCTTTGGCTTGCAGATGCAGCTTCTTGTGGAAATAATTTTTACAATAAAATCATTGAAATGATTTTTTCTATAAGAGCATTGGAAATGATTTTTTACTATAATAAATGCATTTGAAATGAATTTTTACTATAAAAAATGCATTGGAAATGATTTTACTATAAAAGATTGGAATATTTTATGTATAAAATTCATTGAAATGATGTGTTTACTATTATGACGATGCATTGAATGATTTTTACTATAAAAATGATTGGAAATGATTTTAGTGATATAAAATGCATTGGAAATGATTTTATATAAAAAATACATTGGAAATGATTTTACTATAAAAAAATGCACCTTACAATGATTTTTATAGTAAAATCATTTCCAATGCATTTTTATAGTAAAAATCATTTGCAATGAATTTTTTATACTAAAAATCATTTCCAATGCATTTTATAGTAAAAATCATTTCCAATTGCATTTTATAGTAAAAATCATTTCAAATGCATTTTTATAGTAAAAATATTTCCAATGCTTCTTATAGTAAAAATCATTTCAATGGATTTTTATTGTAAAAATTATTTCCACAAGAAGCTGCATCTGCAAGCCAGATACTGGTCAAAACCACAATGCTACAAGAGACCAGCAGTGTCAGTATGTCTTACTCTTCTTTCAAAGATGTATCTCTATTGTAAAAATCATTTTCCAATGCATTTTTATAGTAAAAATCATTTCCAATCCTTTTTATTGTAAAAATCATTTCCAATGCATTTTTATACTAAAAATCAATTTCGATGCATTTTTATAGTAAAAATAATTTCCAATGCATTTTATTGTAAAAAATCATTTCCAATGCATTTCTATAATAAAATTATTTTTCCAATGCATTATTATATTAAAAATTATTTCCATAAGATGCATCTGCAAGCCAACCATACTGGTGAAAATCACAATGCTACAAGAACCAGCAGTGTCTAATATGTCTTACTCATTTTTTGGGTGATCTGTGAGATGGAGGCAAGTGGCCGTACAGCTGTTGTTTTGTAGGGAATTTGTACAAACAGCATCTTGCATCTGGTTTTTTCTCCTGGCATTTCGTTAAATTCCAAGCGGTGCAACCATACAACAGTACTGACACGCTAGTGGTTGAAAGAAGAACAAGAAAAAGAACTACATACCTTTTGATCCTGATTTTGTTGTTTACTGTCCACTTTGTCGAAGTATTCAAAGATCTGTCGTGTACAGCGTATTTTTCGGGTCTTTCGTCATCCGGTGGGAGTAATTGCGAACAGGTGCTCGTATGTCGTCATAGAGGCTCTGGATAATCCGGACAGCCACTCGTCGGACCTCTTCAGCGGTGTGAGGAAGACAAGCATTGTTGAAAATTCATGATGTCTTCGACCGTCACACCAGGGCCATTACTGAAAAGTTTTAAATTGGGAAGAACTTGGATTATTCGGACTATTGTCTTATCTTTATATATTTACCAACCCTCCGCACGAGCAGGATGCGACACAAGGTCAATCTCTTAAGCAGAGCTAAACAGGTTTGAATTCAGAGATTTCCTTCTCCTAGACCGGTTGCCTAACCAAGGTTAAAGAGCCAGTCTGCCTTACTATTTGCCCTAGTTGGAGTGAGAGTCGGATTCATACCTTTCCCAAGGGTATTAGCGCTAAGTGAAATGCAATTACCATGTCCAGGATTTGAACTCGGGGCGACGAGTCCATTTCCCATGACTTTAACCACTACACTACGCGCTGTCTCATCTTTATTGTTATCTGCACAACGTCCGAATAATCAAAGTAATACAAATTATCAAGCCTCATCTCAAAAAGTACGAAAAAAGGAACATCTTGTATGATTTTGATTTTTCGGGCCGTTGTTCTCGTCTTTATTGTGTTTATAAAAAAACACAATGTTTTGTTCTCTGTATCTTCCAGCCTTCCCGTTTTTACATACAACAATAAAGATGAGGACAATAGTCCGAAATATCAAAATGATACACATCAATTCTCATCTGAAAAATTCGAATGATATCAAATCGGTACGGACTCAATATAATTTGAAATGAGGCTTGATGCGTATAATTTTATTTTTTCGGACTCTTGTCCTCATCTTTATTGTGTTATATATAAAAAAAATACAACGTTTTTTTCGTTGTATCTTCTGCTTCCCATTTTTACATACTACAATAAAGATGAGGATAAAGCCCGAAAAATTAAAATTATATACACCAGCCTCATTTAAAAAACCCAAATAACTTCAAATCGGTACGGACCAAATATAAAACAACAATCGAGGGACAGGGAACACAGGAAGAAGGCCGGAGTATACAGCAGCCGAAACATTGTTTTTCATACACAATAATAAAGATGAGGACAACGTCCGAAAAATCAAAATGATACACATCAAGTGTCATCTGAATAATTCATACAAACAATATCAAATCGGTATGGACCAATATAATTTGAAATGAGGCTTGATGCGTATAATTTTGATTTTCGGACTCTTGCTCTTCATCTTTTTGTGTTATAAAAAACACGACGTTTCGTTGCTATGCCGTTTTTAGATAGCACAATAAAGATAAGGGACAACAGTTCGAAAAATCAAAATTATACATATCAAGACTCATCTAAAAATCCAAATAATATCAAATCGGTATGGAACCAATATAATACAACAATGGAGCGACAGGGAACAACTGAGGAATAATAAAAAAATGTAGAAAAGTTCCACACATTTTATTTTAAAAAATAAGGTCGATATTTCTTTGTGTGCGCAACATTTCTACATTTTTTCTATTATTATCATTTCATTTCATTTTGTTATTTAAAAATATAATAGATAGAATAATGTACACATGGATAAACTCCTGACCGAAACACATGTAAGTTAAATTAATTAAAATATCTTATTTAATCCATTCAATACTTTCTTTCCTTTATTTCTCTTTTCAATATATATATGTTATAGTGAAATGGAAAGGGAATTGAATCCGCACAACATGAGAAAAAATAAGTAAAGAAAAGAAATGTAGATGGATAAAAATGAATTTATCGATATCACTTACACATGTGTTTCGGTCCGTTTATCAAAATGTATACGGATTTTTTTTACATTTTTCCTATTATTATTTATCATCATCATATTTCAACTCCATCTGATTATTTTAATATAATAATAACGTAAATCCGTATACATTTTGATAAACAGACCGAAACACATGTGTAAGTGATATCGATTAAAAGTGATATCGATAAAATTCATTTTTATCCATCTACATTCTTTTTCTTTACTCATTTTTTCCTCAATATATAATATATATATATATTATATATATATATATATAATATAGACGTGGAGTATATGGTAACATAATTCTTGTTGTATAATAGTACTCCTAACTTTTGGTGGACAGCGTCGTCTCGATGGTTGGGTCATGTCCGCCGGATGATAATGGACAAATCCCAAAGACATCCTCTGTGCAGAGCTTACGTCTGGTAAGAGACAGATTGGTCACCCCCAGCTGCGATTCAAGGGTGTCTTCAAGAATGATCTCAGCTGCTTTGGCATTACCCCTTCCAGCTGGGAAAATTTTGGCTCAGGACTGCCCTTGTGTTACGTAGCGTTCGTCACGGTACCATATAGATATATTTTGTACGTCTTACTCTGGTCTATTCTTCCGTTTTCTATCTTCTAATGGTCTCGTCTGTCTTTCTTAATCTGGGATTCCGTGTCTGGTTCTGCTGGGGATCATTTCTTATCAGAAGGCTTTGTCATTGTTAGCTTTTAGTAATAACAACAAGACTTCGATTACCTTTGATGTTATTTTATTCGTGAACCCCAGGACCAGACAACTGCGCGCTGAGAGTCACATCTTGCTAGCTTCTAACTCTGCAACTGACTAACTCTAACTGTCACTGCAACTCTTCTGAGTTGCTTACACCTTAAACCGGAAGGGGCTTTCTATCGCTTCCGATTCTCACGATCATCCAGAACGCAAGGTGAGAGTGAGGTCAAGCATTGTCACTCACTCCAAGGCCATCAGTTGTACTGATCGCCATAAGGATTTCTATACTACCTTAAAAAGTAATAGGGATCCAATTAATATGTAACACTTGGTGCGGCAGGCTCTCCGTAGAGGACTGTTCATGTCAGATGTCACCTGGCACAACACCATGAAGCTAAGAGGTCAGAAGAAAGCAGCGACAATAAAGCACCGGCACATCAACATCTTCGGGGACAGCCTTCAAATGTGCAAATCTGTGGTCGAGAATGTTTTTCAACATCGGACTTCAGTCACAGGAGGCGCTGTAACTTCAGGGCAACAAAAACTATTGGACCATATGACCTTAGGCACCTTTTTGATCTCGATTAAGAAGGACATGTTTTTTCATTTACACCGTCAATATCCGGTTGTTTTAACAGACGATTTTTAGATTAAATTTTTTTTATAAACTAACCCCTAACCCTAATCCTAACCCCTAACAAACAACGGATATTGACGGTGTAAATGAAAAGCATGTCCTTTCTTAATCGAGATCTTCGAAACCCGTCCTTCGGCGGGGTCCGGGTGGCTTCGGCCACTGGACCGGTGAGTTGTGTTAAATTAATAGCGTCGATCCAGGGGCTATCCCCCAAGCAATACCTGCCCCCTTGGGGTAGGGTTGGGTTTATTGCCCAGCGCCTGGGCGCCCCTTGAGAGGGAATGCGAAGGGATCGACGCAATTTTTGTTCTCTCCTACCCATTAGCTTCGGCTTGTGGGTGGGCCACGTTAAAACGAGGCCTTGTGCCAGTCCATACAGGTGGGGTATGAGCATACCCCCTTTCTTAATCGAGATCAAAAAGGGTGCCTAAAGGTAATATGGTCCAACTATTTTATAGTCTTCTGAGACTGAAATCTTATTATAATGGAGATTGTGTGTTTTCTGTCTGTAACCGAAACTATATTCTACTCAAGTCACATTCTCTTAGTTATTGACATCACATTCTCCATAATTTATTTTATCTAAACTCAATTATTAATAAAATTGTCTTACATTATTAATACTGTAACTATGTCTACATACTGACAACATGCAATTATATATATATTATACAACAAAATAGCGGTTTACAGTGTGAACGGGAAGGCTAATTTTGCATATTAATATAAAAAATCGAATTTAATAAATATGTGCTTAGTATTATTGATTTCTAACTGTTTAGTTTTATTTAATGAATATAGCAAAAATCCTCTTCAATAATCTTAAATGAATCCATTAACAAAATAAAATAACTGTTATTTTATTCATTACTTCCTCTTATAACTAAATACTATAATTAGAGAAAAATAACAATGAAAGACGAGAGTGATGGAAGATTAAGTTTCAGTTGTTTTCCATTTTTCTATTATACTCCCTCTGTTTCAAATCCTTTATTATACTCCTCTGTTTCAAATCTTTTTATCTGTATTCTTATTTAGTTTTATTAGTCTTTCTAATTTTAATCAATATTTTTATTACATTAAACTTAATACTTGCACCGGAGGGTGCATATATTTGCTAGTGTCAATAATACACAATAAATTAGGTAAGAAAAAGAATTTACCCTGGAAGTTGAAAGTCCGATCTCTTTGTAGATTTGTTCGACCAATTCCGCCGACTCTGAGCTAATCTTGGTGCGATTGAGGTTTAAAGGTCGGACGCATCATTCGGAACAACATTTGTTGCCTGTCAAAGAATGGAGAAAAAACAGAAGGGTGCAAAGATTTAACACATTGGTTTCACATTATCCAGTAGGGCAGGTCGATTTTTCACTTTTTAGAAAATATAAATATTGTCCATCTATGCGAAAGTTTGTGCTGTTAGTATACTGATACTTTTCGTTCCACGATTTATTTTAATAAATAATATGGGCGTATTGACCTTTCACGACTTTTCACTTTTCATTTGTTTTCGGTTGTGCGTAGGGCACGTGGTTGGGTGGGTGAGTGTTTAAATTAAAATATTTGATAAAATTCTGACCTGGAATTTTAATTGTTCAAAAATGTTCACTTTTTAAAATATTCAAATTGTCCATCTATGCGAAAGTTGTGCTGTTAGTATACTGAAAACTGATACCAAAAATTAGATCTTTTACTTGCACCATTGTTTGAGGAAATAGCATCAAAGATCGTTTGCTAAAATTAACAAAAGAATCCTTGTTTTTGCAATATTGTGGCCTAGAAATTGTGTTTGATAATTTACCGTTTTCAATATTTAATTCAGAAATGTTATTTTATTTATCAAAATGAAACGAATTAAATATTATTAAATAGAATTCAAATTGAAAATGTACCCCCCCCCATCACACCGACACTAATTTCTAGGCCAAATGTTGTAAAGACAAGGATTTTTTGTGAATTTTAGCAAACGATCTTTGATATAATTTCCTCAAACAATGGTGCAAGTAAAAGATCTAATTTTGGTATCAGTATTCGTATACTAACACAAAACTTTTGCATAGATGGACAATTTGATATTTTTAAAAAGTGAAAAATCGACATATGCAATATTATAGCCTCATCTCATATACAGACTCCCAATCATCGGACTTCGGATACAATGGACAAATCACAGGCACCCCCCTGCCGAAAAAGACAAAAAACAAATTTTTAATTTCTGTATTGGTAAAGTCTCGAACTTTTTGAATACAACTCATATTTTGAAGAAAATTAACGTTTCATTCATTGTTCATTTCTCTTTGGTAAATACAGCTTAGTCTCGATACTTTTTTAAACACTTTTTCAGTCCAGTTTCAACTCTTTAACACACCTAATATTTGACCCCTAAAAACAAAAACAAAAAAACAAAAAACAAAAACAAAATCAAACTTTGAAATTCAAAGGACTATTTTGAAGAAATAATGTTTCATTCATTGTTCATATCTGTTGGTAATACAGCTTCCTTCTCGGTATTTAAAAAAAATTTTGAACACACTTGTGTATATCCTACCTTGACAACTGGATACTGAGAATTCAAGACCAAATTTTTGGCTTCTTCCCGGGTTCGTACAGCCTAGAAAAAGACAGTGAAGGAATGATTGATAAAAAGAAATGAAAGAGAGAGAGAGAGAGAGAGAGAGAGAGAGAGAGAGAGAGAGAGAGAGAGAGAGAGAGAGTATGTGTGCGTGAGAGTCAGTGGTGTTGTCCATATGTGAGAAAGAGAGAGGATGTGTGTGGGTGGGTGTGCGCGTGTGTGCGTGTATGTGTGTATGTGTGGTGTGGGAGAGAGATAGTTTGTGTGTGCATATATATGTGTGGTGATGGAGAGTAAGGGAGCGAGAAAGAGGAAGAAAGAGAGAGCATGTGTGCAAGTGTGTGTGTGTGTGTGTGTGTGAACAGAGAGAGATGAAGAGAGAGAGAGAAGAGAGAGAGAGAGAAGAGAGAGAAGAGAGAGAGAGAGTAGAATTCTTTACATTAAATTTATATAAAAAATATTTGTCAATTTATTCAATATCTACTTGTAATAAGTAATTGAGAGTTACTTCCCCTGTTTTTATTACCTCCCTTTGTGTACATCTTTGACGTTTCTGAGAGTATATGAACTCCCATTAAACTGTAACAGCATTCTTAGTAGAACAAAGCTATTTATTATTACACTGCAACAAACAAAGATTAGATACAATGTATGAATTTTTCATTCTTTTTCATGATAGAATTTTTTTAAAGAATTAAATTATAATTCATTTAACGAACAATTCCACTCTCTCCCAAGAGATCCGGATATTTACGTATCAAGTCAGTATTATTGAAAGTCCCTCCCATTGTAAAGTGTTTTACCACTAGTAGTTTGCCTTTTGGGATTAAAATAAATGAAAATAAAATTAGAAAAAAAACCCCCAACTGCCAATGGGTCTTCACCGGAAGAACCTCCGCGCATGTCCGACAAACAGGACTGTCCCCGACCCCGAAAGAATATTTCGGCATTTCGAGTTCAGGCCATAACTGAGTGTAGTCGCTTCCTCGGCCAGGGGGATATCCCTTGCCACGGTTGACTATGACCCGGTCAATAAAGCATAAGTCATAAAACTTGTAGAAAATAATTTTACCTAAACAGTTACCTCCCTTTGACCAAAGCCGGCACACAGAGTCCCATGGATATCTTAGCCATAACCTGAATGAGAAACCTCATGCGATTGGCTAGGGGCCTTTGTCAGCGACAATCAGAGCACACATTACGAGGCGTCAGTTTGGCCGCCAATTTTGAGGGTTGATACCTTCTATCAGTCTCTCTCCACTATGACTACCGTCGAGGGACGACGTGTGTTTTTTCCACAGCATAGACGTTGAGGAACGATGGACTTTGAAACAGCTCGGAAGGGCCGGTGATTCGTATAGTCAAACAAACGAAGCTAGCAAGACATTCCTACCTGGACAAGTAAGTCACGCAAGCATTATCTTGCAACACAAACCATACTTTACATCCACATTATTCATTGTACCACTTTTGTAAACACACACATTTGTATCACAAGTTAACACATTGTATTGTATTGCATGTTACATATTTTTGTTGTCTGATAAATACAAAATTTAAAAATATTCTTGTAAAAAATAAAATAAAACATGAATTCTCAGCTCCTTATTCACCACACCAAAAATGGTACGACTGAAAGATCATAGCGATCACTTTTTGAAATGGCAAGATGTCTATTGATTGAATCAAAATTACTAAAAAAATTGTGGAATTATGCACTTAGAACATAGCTTTATATAGAATAGATGCTTCAGTAGAAGAACTGGAAAAAAACTTCTTTATGAATGTTTACATCTCAAAAACCTGACATAAGCAATATGCATACATTTGGTAGTACATGTTTTGCCTATATCCAAAATAAAACAAAATTGGATCCAAGGAGTCAACAGGGAATTTTGTTGTGTATGATCAACAAGTCAGCTTATCTCATTTATTTTCCAGACAGAAAAGAAATTAAAAGAATAAGATGAGTATCTCTTCATGAAAGTCAACGATCTGATGAAGAGGAAAAACAGGCTTTTTGACTACCCCATAAATAAAAACCCTGAATCACAGGATGATAAGATGAACAACTGGAAATAAAAACTCTAAATTACAGAATGGTAATGAAGAACATATTTATAAGCCTTGTTTGTGTTCGTTACCCGTTACTTTACCTCTATCTTGTTTTTGGTATTAGCACCTTATTTTCTATAAACTACCCACTGTCTTTGTCTCGTTCTTTTCGTTCCTTAAATTCCTTCTTTTCAGTGCGACCACCAAATGAAATGGAGTTAAAAACAAACCCCTAAGAACACGCAACCATAATATCCAGTTACATTTAAACCTATAAAACCCAAAACCTCATCCTACCCCATATGCCCATAAGCAAAACAGGTAGGCCATTGTAATAAATAATTGAGAGTTACTTCGCCTGTTTTATTATTACTCCCCTTTGTGTAATCTTTAACTTTCTGAAAGTATATAAACTCCCAAAATCTGTATTCTAAGTAGATAAAGCTTTCTCAAGCCCAACCGTGTGTGTTTCATTTATTATTCCACCATTCCACCTCAAATTATAAAATTTTTGACTTTTTCTTACAGTGTCCCAGTCCTATGCAGAAGATTCGGCATAATTTTCTCCAGCAATAGATTGCTCAACACGAGGAATTCTGTCAATTTAAAAAAAACAAAAATTGGTTATTTCCTAGTTGAGTAACATAAACCCTAACCCTAATTACAGGGTGACCCAGAAAAAATAGAACCCAAATTATTTATTTTCCCATAAACTAACCCTAACCTAGTTGAGTAACATAATATTACAGGATAGCCCAGAAAACAGAACCCACAAATTTTGTAATAAAACTGTTAATTCTAATTTTAATTTTTTTGAATTTAAGTCTAAAAGGGTTAGGTTAGGGTTATGGTTTAGGTTAGGGATAGGGTTGGGGTTAGGGGGTTGGTTTAGAGTTAGTTTAATGGGAAAATAAATAAATAATTTGGGTTCTGTTTTTTCTCGGTCACTCATGTTACTCAACTAGGAAATAATCCCAAAAATTATATTTCAGAAGAAATACTATCAAGAGACATTAAACAGCAATAAAAAAAAGAATAGCCTCACGCCCCCGTTATTTACAATACTACATATATTTTTATTTATTCATTTTATATTATTTAATGTGTATATTCTAAAAGTTTTTATTTTGTGAGAATGTTTAGTTTTAAAGTGGGGGTTCGTTTTACAATTTAGCCATAAATTGGATCCTCTTTTATGACCGTAATTTTGTTTTTTCGTCGTCGATGATTAAATCTGACGTTTTTATTTAGAGTAAAAGCCAAAAAGAACAGAAATAACAACAACAAATAAGTAATATTCAACTTTTATTCGTAAATTCCTGCCATAAAATAGGCTTGGGCATTTTATGTAGGAATTAACGAGTAAAGTTGAAGTGTAAAAAACGAACCCCCACTTTAAAACTAACCATTATCACAAAGAAAAACTTTTAGAATATACACATTGAAGTGAATATTAAAATAATTAATAAAATATTATTAGTATGTAAAATAACGGGTGCAAGAAAATTAAAACATTTATTGCAAAAACACGGACATAAAATGGGGTTCAGTTTATTTTATTGTAGGAATAAAAAGAGAAAACTGTTCTTCTTTACCCATTTTATACTTACTTATTTTGAGGAATAAATGTCATAAAAATCTCTGAATTAATTTCTGAAGTGACTTGAAAACCTACAATTATAAACAATAAACTAATAAATAATACATAAGGTGGCGGACCTGAACTTTCAGACCCCCCCCATCTAATTTTTGTTTTTAATTTTATTTATTTCTTTCAATGGATTATTATGATTGCACACCAATCTATCAGACTGTGAAAAAAAAAAAAAAATTTAAAAAGTTATTTATTTTTCGAGTTTTCAGGGTGCTCTTATAAGTTTAATAGTAAATTCCTTCCCATATCGGAACCGCTCGAAAGGAAACTGGCGCAAAGTTCCAAAGTTAGGGTGGCCAGAAAAACAGAACCCAAATTTATTATTATCGAGCGGTTCCGATATGGGGGATCGTATTACTATAAACTTATACGGGGAATTGAGCACTCATGAAAACTCGAACTTTTTAGAATTTTCTTTTATACAATCTGATAGATTGGTGTGTAAACGAATGATAATCATTGAAGAAAAAGAAAAGAAATTACAAAGAAAATTTTTTTTCAGCGGTCCGATAGTGGGGATCGGTTACGATAAACTTATACGGGGAATGAGCACAACTGAAAACTGAAAAATAAAGAACTTTTAGAATTTTTTTTTTTTTACAATCTGATAGATTGGTGTGTAAACGATAATAATCGTTGAAAAAAAGAAAAAAAAAGATTAAAAACAAAATTTTAGATGGGGGGGGGGGTTGAAAGTTCAGGTTCGCCCATAAGGCATATGTTGAGAGGGTGATGGTTAATGGGCTGTTTTTAAGATCAGTGTGTAGTATCTGCATAGAGTCAAATTGCATACCTGAGTGTTCTGATTTATATATATTTACCAACCCCTCCCACACGTGCAGGATTGTGACACAAGGTCAATTTCTTAGCGGAGTTCAACAGGTTTGAATTCAGAGTTTTCCTTATCCTAGACCGGTTGCTTAACCAAGGTTAGAGCCTAGTCTGCCCTACTATAGCTGGAGGAGAGTAGGATTCATACCTTTTCCCAAGATATTAGCGCTAAGTGAAATGCAATTACCACATCCAGGATTTGAACTCTGGGCGACGAGTCCATTTACCATGACTTTAACCATAAAGCCTTATAGGCCATATTTGCGCTTTTTACCACTGGTATGTCAACCGTGCTACATGTTTGCTTTAAAGGCATTTAAGATATATATATATATATATATATATATATATATATATATATATATATTAGCAATATATGCACTCTCCGGGTGCAAGTATTTAAGTTTTAATGTAATGAAATATTATATCAAATTAGAAAGTCTAATAAGAATGCAGATAAAAAGATTTGAAACAAAGTGGGGTATAATAGAAAAATAGAAATGAAACTTACTCTTCACACACCCGTCTTTCATTGTTTGAATTTTACTTATTTAACTATTTAGTTAAATTAGGAAATAAAGAATAAAATTACACTTATTTTTTTCTTGTTAATGGATTTCATTTAAGATTCATTGGAGAGTATTTTGCTTAATATTCATTAAAATAAAACCAAACAGTTAGAAATCAATATATACTAAGCACATATTTAATAAATCACATTTTTAATATCAATATTCAAATTTAGCCTTCCCGTATCACTGCAAACCGCTATTTTTGTATATATAAAATCAATAGCATGTTATTAGTATGTAGACCTGGTCAACACCGGGGGTCAGTGGCTTCGGCCTGGATATTACGAGTTAATAGCGTCGATCCCAGGGCCATCCCCCACAACACCTGCCCGCTTGTAAAGGGACAGGGCTGGTTTATTGCCCAGTGCCTGAGGCGCCCCCTTGAGGGGAATGCGACGGGAATCGACGCAATTTTTTCACCTGCCACTCCATGAGCTTCGGCTTGTGGGTGGTCCACGTTAATAGGGACTTTGTGCCTGACCCGTACAAGTGGGTACGGGTAAATATCATGTTAGACCTGGCACGCCGGGGGTCCGTGGCTTCGGCCCTGGATCTTTACAAGTTTAATAGCGTCGATCCCAGGGGCCATCCCCCAGGCAACACCTGCCCTTGATTTAAAGGAACAGGACTGGGTTTATTGCCCAGTGCCTGAGGCGCCCCCTTGAGGGGGAATGCCGACGGGATCGACGCAAATTTTTCACCTGCCACTCCATGAGCTTCGGTTTGTGGGTGGTCCCACGTTAATAGGGCTTTGTGCTGACCCGTACAAGTGGGGTACGCGGTAAATACAGTAGATATGGAAACACTAAATAAAGGTGAAGCAATTTTATTAATAATTGAGTTTTAAATATAAATAAAATCATGAAGAATTGTGATTAAAATAACTATGTTAATTGTGACTCGATTAGTAATATAGTTGGTTACAGACAGAAAAACACACAATCTCCATTATAATAAGATAAATATAATATATTATATATATATATTATATAATGAAGTGCTTTAAACGTCATTTAAGATAATTCACTGTCTTGATAGGGTAACAATGAAAAAGGCTTCTAGCCTCTCTCAGCTGAAGGCCTTAGAATAGGGGACTAAATGGGGTTTCTGAAAATGTCATGTGACGCCACAGGAGACCCCACAGACTATTTCATTAGACATATGACCTTTAGGTACCCTTTTGCGATTTTCATAAGGTAATTTTTCATTTACCCGTTAAATCAGTTGTTTGTTAGGGTTATGTTTGTTTGTTTGTTTTTTGATTTATTTAACCGGCGTATCAACCCGCCGTCGGGTTATGTCATGCCTACCGGTTATGATGTAATACCTTTGTGTATTATATATATACTTTTTAGTAATGTGGTTTTTAACAATGTGTTAACATTATTGGGGGTTATGTTGTTAATGTATTGGTTTGTTTCATGTCTATATTCTATGGTACATTTTTTGTTCCCTCAAAAAAGAAGAGAATATCCTCCATGTTGACATTTTCAAACAAATCCTTCATATTATTTGTTTAAAATATCAGTTTCTGATGTGAGCAAAAAAACCTTGTTAGGGGTAGGGTTAGGGGTAGGGTTAGTTTTATAGTTTAAAAAAGGGGTTAGGGTTAGGGGTTAGTTTTATAATTAAAAAAAATCGTCTGGTTAACAAACAGCCGGATTTTAGCGGTGTAAATGAAAAATGTCTTTATGAAACGAATCGGCAATAGGGTGCCTAAAGGTTATATGGTCCTATTCATTCTCTTAGAAAGATAATATGAAATCTTTTTTCCGCTGATACTTGATCGTCAATTCCTTTCTTGATTAACAAAATCGCTGCCTTCAGGATTGAACGCGGATCTTCGGTTTTGCCAGAGTTCCACCATTTGCAGAGTAGAGCCTGGAAGGCTTCTTCACGGTTTGTCCAGTTCTTGGAGTAAGCCTTTGATACCTACAGAGACAAAAGGGTTAAAAAAGAGATCATGCAAATTCGATAAGTAGTCGTGCGAATCAGGTTGGTTATTGGTTGGATTTTGCGGCATCAATAAATTGGTTGAAATAATTTTCATTAACTTCACTAGCAACAGAAACAACCCTCGGGCGTCGTTAACCGAAAAAACAAATGAAAAGTGAAAGGGTCGTGAAAGGGTCAATATGCCCATATTATTTATTAAATGATAATTCGTGGAAACGAATCTAAATAGAATTCAAATTCAAAATGTGTTCCCCCTCCCATCACCACCGACACCAATTTCTAGACCAAATGTAAAAACAAAGATTTTTTTGTGAATTTTAGCAAACGATCTTTGATGCTATTTCCTCAAACAATGGTGCAAGTAAAAGATCTAATTTTTGGTATCAGTATTCAGTATTCTAACACACAACTTTCGCATAGATGGACAATTTGATATGTTTTTAAAGTGAAAAATCGACCTGCCCTACTGGATAATGTGAAACCAATGTGTTTAATATCTTTGCACCCTTTCTGTTTTTTTCCTCCATTCTTTGACAGGCAACAAATGTTGTCCCGAATGAATGCGTCCGACCCTTTAAAACCTCAATCGCACCAAGATTAGCTCAGAGTCGGGCGGAATTGGTCGAACAAATCTACAAAGAGATCGGACTTTCAACTTCCAGGTAACTTTCTTTTTCTTACCGTAATTATTTGTGTATTATTGGCATTTCAGTCTCAGAAGACTATAAAATAGTTGGACCATATTACCTTTAGGCACCCCTTTTTGATCTCGATTAAGAAAGGGGGGGTATTTGTCTCATACCCCACCTGTATGGACTGGGCACAAGGCCTCGTTTTAACGTGGGCCCACCCACAAGCCGAAGCTAATGGGTGGGAGAGAACAAAAATTGCGTCGATCCCGTCGGCATTGCCCCTCAAGGGGGGCGCCTCAGACGCTGGGCAATAAACCCAGCCCTGCTCCCAAGGGGGCAGGTATTGCCTGGGGGGATAGCCCCCTGGGATCGACGCTATTAATTTAACACAACTCACCGGTCCAGTGGCCGAAGCTCACCGGACCCCCGCCTCGAAGGATGGGTTGGAAGATCTCGATTAAGAAAGGACATGCTTTTCATTTGCACCGTCAATATCCGGTTGTTTGTTAGGGGTTAGGGTTAGGGTTAGGGGTTAGTTTTTTTTTATTTTAAATCTAAAAATCGTCTGTTAAAACAACCGGATATTGGTGGTGTAAATCAAAAACATGTCCTTTCTTAATCGAGATCAAAAAGGGGTGCCTAAAGGTCATATGGTCCAAATAGTTTTTGTGCCCCTGAAGTTACAGCGCCTCCTGTGACTGAAGTCCGATGTTTGAAAAACATTCTCGACCACAGATTTTGCATTTGAAGGCTGTCCCCGAAGATGTTGATGTGCCGGTGCTTTATTGTCGCTGCTTTCTTCTGGACCTCTTAGCTTCATGGTGTTGTGCCAGGGTGACATCTGACATGAACAGTCCTCTACGGAGAGCCTGCCGCCACCAAGTGTTACATATTAATTGGATCCCTATTACTTTTTAAGGTAGTATAGAAATCCTTATGGCGATCAGTACAACTGATGGCCTTGGGAGTGAGTGACAATGCTTGACCTCACTCTCACCTTGCGTTCTGGGATGATCGTGAGAATCGGAAGCGATAGAAAGCCCCTTCCGGTTTAAGGTGTAAGCAACTCAGAAGAGTTGCAGTGACAGTTAGAGTTAGTCAGTTGCAGAGTTAGAAGCTAGCAAGATGTGACTCTCAGCGCGCAGTTGTCTGGTCCTGGGGTTCCAGAATAAAATAACATCAAAGGTAAATCGAAGTCTTGTTGTTATTACTAAAAGCTAACAATGACACAAGGCTTCTGATAAGAAATGATCCCCAGCAGAACCAGACACGGAATCCCCAGATAAGAAAGACCAGACGAGACCATTAGAAGATAGAAGACGGAAGAATAGACCAGAGTAAGACGTAACAAATATATCTATATGGTACCGTGACGAACGGCTACGTAACACAAGGGCTGTCCTGAGATAAATTTTCCCAGCTGGAAGGGGTAACGCCAAAGCAGCTGAGATCATTCTTGAAGACATCCTTGAATCGTAGCTAGGGGTGACCAATCTGTCTTTTACCAGACGTAAGCTCGGCACAGAGGATGTCTTTCGGGATTCGTCCATCATCCAACCGGCGGACATGACCCAACCATCGGAGACGACGCTGTCTCACCAAAAGTTAGGAGTGCATATTATACACAAGAATTATGTTACCATATACTCCACGTCTATATATATATATATATATATATATATATATATATATATATATATATGAGGAAAAAATGAGTAAAGAAAAGAAATGTAGATGAATAAAAATGAATTTTATCGATATCACTTTTAATCGATATCACTTACACATGTGTTTCGGTCTGTTTATCAAAATGTATACGGATTTACGTTATTATTATTATTAAAATAATCAGATGGAGTTGAAATGATGATGATGATAATAATAATAGGAAAAATGTAAAAAAAATCCGTATACATTTTGATAAACGGACCGAAACACATGTGTAAGTGATATCGATAAAATTCATTTTTATCCATCTACATTTCTTTTCTTTACTTATTTTTTCCTCGTGTTGTCGGATTCAATTCCCTTTCCATTCTTACATATACATATATATATTGAAAAGAGAAATAAAGGAAAGAAAGTATTGAATGGATAAAATAAGATATTTTAATTAATTTAACTTACATGTGTTTCGGTCAGGAGTTTATCCATGTGTACATTATTCTATCTATTATTATTTTTAAATAACAAAATGAAATGAAATGATAATAATAGAAAAAATGTAGAAATGTTGCGCACACAAAGAAATATCGACCTTATTTTTAAAATAAAATGTGTGGAACTTTTCTACATTTTTTCTATTATTCCTCAGTTGTTCCCTGTCGCTCCATTGTTGTATTATATTGGTTCCATACCGATTTTATATTATTTGGATTTTTTAGATGAGTCTTGATATGTATAATTTTGATTTTTCGAACTGTTGTCCTTATCTTTATTGTGCTATCTAAAAACAGGAAGGCTGGAAGATACAGCAGACGAAACGTCGTGTTTTTATATAACACAAAAAAGATGAGGACAAGAGTCCGAAAAATCAAAATTATACGCATCAAGCCTCATTTCAAATTATATTGGGTCCATACCGATTTGATATTGTTTGTATGAATTATTCAGATGACACTTGATGTGTATCATTTTGATTTTTCGGACTGTTGTCCTCATCTTTATTGTAGTATGTAAAAACAATGTTTCGGCTGCTGTATACTCCGGCCTTCCTCAGTTGTTCCCTGTCCCTTGATTGTTGTTTTATATTGGGTCCATACCGATTTTAAGTTATTTGGGTTTTTTAAATGAGGTTGGTGCATATATTTTAATTTTTCGGGCTGTTATCCTCATCTTTATTGTAGTATGTAAAAATGGGAAGGTCAGAAGATACAACGAAAAAAACGTTGTATTTTTTTTATATAACACAATAAAGATGAGGACAAGCGTCCGAAAAATAAAAATTATACGCATCAAGCCTCATTTCAAATTATATTGAGTCCGTACCGATTTGATATCATTCGAATTTTTCAGATGAGAATTGATGTGTATCATTTTGATATTTCGGACTATTGTCCTCATCTTTATTGTTGTATGTAAAAACGGGAAGGCTGGAAGATACAGAGAACAAAACATTGTGTTTTTTTATAAACCACAATAAAGACGAGAACAACGGCCCGAAAAATCAAAATCATACAAGATGTTCCTTTTTCTCTGAACTTTTGAGATGAGGCTTGATAATTTGTATTACTTTGATTATTCGGACGTTGTGCAGATAACAATAAAGATGAGGACAGCGCGTAGTGTAGTGGTTAAAGTCATGGGAAATGGACTCGTCGCCCCGAGTTCAAATCCTGGACATGGTAATTGCATTTCACTTAGCGCTAATACCCTTGGGAAAGGTATGAATCCGACCCTCACTCCAGCTATGGGCAAATAGTAAGGCAGACTGGGCTCTTTAACCTTGGTTAGGCAACCGGTCTAGGAGAAGGAAATCTCTGAATTCAAACCTGTTTAGCTCTGCTTAAGAGATTGACCTTGTGTCGCATCCTGCTCGTGCGGAGGGGTTGGTAAATATATAAAGATGAGGACAATAGTCCGAATAATCCAAGTTCTTCCCAATTTAAAACTTTTCAGTAATGGCCCTGGTGTGACGGTCGAAGACATCATGAATTTTTGCAACAATGCTTGTCTTCCTCACACCGCTGAAGAGGTCCGACGAGTGGCTGTCCGGATTATCCAGAGCCTCTATGACGACATACGAGCACCTGTTCGCAATTACCTCCCACCGGATGACGAAAAGACCCGAAAAAATACGCTGTACCGACAGATCTTTGAATACTTCGACAAAGTGGACAGTAAACAACAAAATCAGGATCAGAAGGTATGTAGTTCTTTTTCTTGTTCTTTTTTCAACCTTTAGCCGTGTCAGTACTGTTGTATGGTTGCACCGCTTGGAATTTAACGAAACACCAGGAGAAAAAAGCAAGATGGGAAAAACAAGGATGCTGTTTTGTACAAATTCCAGAAAACAACGGCTGTACGGCCTCTTGTCTCCCATCTCACAGATCCACCCAAAAAACGAGTAAGACATACTGGACACTGCTGATCTCTTGTAACATTGTGGTTTTGACCAGTATCTGGTTGGCTTGAAGATGCAGCTTCTTGTGGGAATGATTTTTACAATAAAATGCATTGGAAATGATTTTTACAATTTTTTTACAATAAAAATGCATTGTAAATGATTTTTACAATAAAAATGCATTGGAAATCATTTGTACTATAAAAATGCATTGTAAATTATTTTTACAATAAAAATGCATTGGAAATGATTTTTACCATAAAAATGCATTGTAAATTCTTTTTACAATAAAAATGCATTGGAAATGATTTTTACTATGAAAATGCATTGGAAATGATTTTTAAAATGATTTTTACTATAAAATGCAAATGATTTTACCATAAAATGCATTGGAAATGATTTTTACTATAAAAATGCATTGGAAATGATTTTTACTATAAAATGCATTGGAAATTATTTTACTATAAAATGCATTGGAAATTATTTTTACTATAAAAATGCAATGGAAATGATTTTTTACTATCAAAATGCATTGGAAATGATTTTTACAATAAAAATGCGTTGGAAATGATTTTTACACTAAAAATGCATTGGAAATCATTTTTACAATAAAAATGCATTGGAAATCATTTTTACTATAAAATGCATTAGAAATGATTTTTACTATAAAATGCATTGGAAATGATTTTTACTATGAAAATGCATTGGAAATGATTTTAAAATGCATTGGAAATGATTTTTACTATAAAAATGCATTGGAAATGATTTTTACTATAAAATGCATTGGAAATGATTTTTACTATAAAAATGCATTGGAAATGATTTTTACTATGAAAATGCATTGGAAATGATTTTTACTATAAAAATGCATTGGAAATGATTTTTACTATGAAAATGCATTGGAAATGCATTGGAAATGATTTTTACTATGAAATGCATTTATGAAAATGCATAAATGATTTTACTATAAAAAATGCACTGGAAATGATTTTTACTATAAAAATGCATTGGAAATGATTTTTACTATAAAAATGCATTGGAAAATGATTTTTACAATAGAGATACATCTTTGAAAGACGAGTAAGACATACTTGACACAGCTGGTCTCTTGTAGCATTGTGGTTTTAACCAGTATCTGGTTGGCTTGCAGATGCAGCTTCTTGTGGCTGGACACAGAATCAGATGAAATGGCTGATTTCGTCTAGAAACACATGTTGTGAAAAAAGGGTTGTTGGCATCCTTCCGTCTACTAAAGACGTAGTCCACTATTTTTTTTTCTAATCTACAACTGCGCAAATGACTAAGTAGACCAATTTTTGAATGGCAATCTCTGGTACAGTGATTGCAAACAAACGATGATACTTGCTGGAGGTGCTGTTGTCTCTTCTTCCTTATGACTCTCTTTTCTGCAGCGGCTTCTTTCCTCGCTTTTTCACTCCTTTTTGTTCCTTGTTTGACGAGGAGGCGCCAGGTCGTACGGTCTTCTGCATAAGCCTCCCATGTGTTGGTGTCGATGTGGCATGTCTTCATGTCCCTCTTGCAGACATCTTTAAAGCGCATGCGTGGTCTCCCCTTCCTTATGGCTCTCTTTTATGCGGCGGCTTCTTTCCTCGCCTTTTTACTCCTTTTCGTTCCTTGTTTGACGAGGAGGTGCCAGGTCGTACGGTCTTTTGCATAAACCTCCCATGTGTTGGTGTTGATGTGGCATGTCTTCATGTCCCTCTTGCAGACATCTTTAAGGGGCAGACGTGGTCTCCCTACCGGTCGGGTGTCTTTTACTAATTCACCATACAGTAGGTCTTTGGGGATGCGGCCTTTGTCCATCCTCCTGACGTGACCAAGGCAACGCAGGTGTCTCTCGCAGATGATGGTGAGCATACTGTTTATGTTTGCTCGTTCCAGCACGTCTGTGTTGGATTTCGGCTAGAAAGACATGTTTTGAAGAAAATGTATTGAATGATAAATATCATTTTATTGCCAGTGGAAGCGTGCTGGGCCCATAACCTGTTAAGTATCTAGCCGCCATCCTTGGCCAGTTGTAAAAGAACTTAAAGTAAATAAGTAAGTAAGTCAATAAATCCTGTGGTATAGTATCCTTTGGTAAGTCAATAAGTCCTGTGGTATAGTATCCTTTGGTAAGTCAATAAGTCCTGTGGTATAGTATCCTTTGGTAGTCATAAGTCCTCCTTTGTGTCCGACGTCCAAGAAGATCCAAGTAGCAATGAGCTAAGATTAGAATCAGCCAGTATAAATACAACAACAGCAGCAGCAGCACTGCCAGTGATTGGATAAGAGGTTGCCTTCCCTGGTCACATGGCAGTCGGCGAGTCTATATTTAGAAGTAGCCATCTGATACACACCTTATATCCACAAAATCCCAACAGGTTTAAGGTTACAATATAAATTATAACTGGTTGAAACAACCAACTCCGACAAGGGTGTTAAACATAACATAATAGACTTTAATAAATTGAACAGCACATGGAGTAAGATATAAGACAAGAAATACACATACAAAGAAAGGAATGATATCTTATTATAATGTAGATTATGTGTTTTTCTGTCTGTAACCGAAACTATATTACTACTCAAGTCACAATTCCCTTAATTATTAACGTCACATTCTCCATGATTTCATTCTTTTAAATCTTCAGTTATTACTAAAAATTGTTTTACATTATTAATACTGCTGACCATATCTACGTACTAATAACATGCAATTGTATTTATATATAAAACAAAATAGCGGATTACAGTTTGAACGAGAAGGCTAATTTGCATATTGATATTTAAAATTTTATTCTAATAAATATGTGCTTGGTATTATTGATTTCTAATTGTTTGGTTTTATCTTAAGAAATATAAACAACAATCTCGTGGATAAATCTTAAAAGAAATTTATTTACAAGAAGAAATAACTGTAATATTATCCTTTACTTCCTATTTTAACTAAATAGTTAAATTAAGAAAATTTACCAATGAAAGAGGGGAGTAATGGAAAATGATGGAATAGTTAGTTTCAAAGTTGTTCTATTTTTTATTATACCCCCTCTGTTTCAGATCTTTTTATCTGCATTCTTAGTCAGTTTCATTAGCCTTTCTAATTTAATATGATATTTCATTATATCAAAACTTAAATACTTGCACCCGGAGGGTGCATATATTTGCTAGTACAATTAAAAAAGCGTATACATTAGTTCACTACAAGAACATACAAAATAGAGATATCGGACTGGAGAGTCCATAGTTTCAATAAACTCACTAGCGTTGCTTTGGAGACAGAAGCCCCCACACGAGAAGGGTGTAGACTAGCTATACCCAAAATGAACCTAAAATGCGTTTTTGACAAAATGACTTTAGCCCCCCCCCCTACAGAAAATAATTTACCAAAAATCAGAAAATTATCGGATTTTAATGAAATTTTCAGTGTTTATGTATCAATGAATGATCTTTATAATGCATTACTTATTCTATTTCAAAACTTTCTCATTTTTTTCAGGTCACTTAATTTTGACCCCCCTTATGTTGGGGGCGTAACATTTTTTGCGAGTTGGTCATTTTCGATACTAATTACAGTATAAATAAAAAGATAAAAGACCGAAGTTATGAATAGAAACAAAAGAAAAATGTTACGGTTGCTGTTCTATGAGAAAATAAGTACCGAAAATCGAAAAATAAAATGTAAAAAAAATAATAAATAATTAATTTTTTGGAGATTTCTTTTTTACTCATTTCAATAATTATTTAATTGGCTATTATTTTGTAAAAGAAAAAATTATACACCGATATTTTTTCTGCTTAAAAAGGGGAGGGGGTACATTTTCAATCGAGTTTTTCTTCAAAACGTATACTTTTTTTCGGAAAAATAAGGTTTGCATTAAGTAGATATTTATTTTTAGAATCTAAAAATATAACATTTTAAACTTAACATCAGGCTTTTCATATTTTAAAGAATTTTATATATTAATTTTTCATAGCAAAAATACTAAATTAAAGTTTTGAAATAAAATAACTGATGCATTATAAAATTCATTAATTGATAAATCAATACTGAAAATTTCATTAAAATCGGATAATTACCTGATTTTTGGTAATTTTTTTTTCCATCCCAAATGTTACATTAAAATTGTAAACAATCGCCTAAAACCATTGAAAAGAGGCTGAATGGCGGATCGCGTCGAAATTGACCAAAACAAATGGTTTTAAATCTTTTAAAAATAAACTGCATATGTAATGATATTTTTCTTTTTTTTAATTAATTTTTATTGTTACTACTTATCATTTTAGACAAAAGTTTGACCTTAAATAATAGATTTAATTAATCTTAATTTGTTTTTTAAAAACTAGCAGACGACAAATTTGGGTAACCCTAGTGTAGACGCTAATGTCTAACCCATGTGTGTGAGTTCCTGGAGAAGAAAGAGGTCTTGAATCTGGCACTTCCTGCTTAAATACAAAAAGACGCCTGGTGGTGAGAATAAGAAACGAGAGGGGAGATAACTCTTCCAAATCTAAGGGAAGACAATCAAACATCAACAACAAAAAGTTAGGCGTAGAGAGAGAGAGAGAGAGAGAGAGAGAGAGAGATGGGTGGTGAATTGTTTAGGAGGGACCTTAGTGTTTGTTGCTTATATGTTCTTGTATCAAAAATATCAAGAATGGGATATTAAAAGAATTTAATTATTTATAGAATTTGTATTTTTCTTTTCTTTATTTAAAGGCTGTGCAAGAAGATAAGAAACAGGCAGAGATTGAAATCCTTCAAAGTCAATTGAAGCAGATGAAAAGCTTACAAGGGAAAATGGTAAGGAGTTATGTTTATTATTTTTACTATAAAAATGCATTGGAGATGATTTTTACTATAAAAATGCATTGGAAATGATTTTTACTATAAAAATGCATTGGAAATGATTTTTACTATAAAAATGATATTGGGAAATGATTTTTACATATGAAAAATGCATTGGAAATGATTTTTACTATAAAAAATGCATTGGAAATGATTTTACTATATAAAAATGCATTGGAAATGATTTTTTACTATGAAAAATGCATTGGAAATGATTTTTACAATAAAAATGCATTGGAAATGATTTTATTGGAAATATGCATTGGAAATGATTTTTACGTCTTCATTGGAATGAAATTTAGATTTTTCCCTAAATTTTTTTTTTTTTTTTTTTTTCATTGAAATGAAGAGCAGAAAAACCTGTTGCCGAAAAAAAAGGTGAAAAGGTAAACAAAAACATTTTCCTATTTATTTACATTTTCATGATGCTGTTCCGGATTGAATTTTTGCCCCAGACTAGAACTACTTTCTATCCTGAACAGCATCATTTCGATGTAACATTAAATGAGCACAAATGTTCTGGTTGAGTCCTTGTTAAAGTTGTAATATCGAGTGTGATTGAAAAGTAACTCCCCATTTCAAATTATCTAAAATTTTTTTATATGCAGTTAAATTTTTGTTTGCAAAGTTGTATGATCATGGTAATTTAATTTAGTTATCAATTATCAATATAATTCCTCTATTTACAATATATATATATATATGTGTGTGTGTGTGTGTGTGTGTGTTGTATTTTCAGGGGTCTCCGTATGCTTCTCTCGGTATATATTTCTATATTTTTTTTTTATGTTGAAGTTGGGCGTTATTATGAAGCATTTAAAAATAAATGAAGGAACTCGATGTTATGGAGAACTGGATTCACTTATTTTTTATTATTTATTATCATAAATTTTCAGGATCGTTAGGGTGTCTTTTTATTTTGCTAGCTATTGTAATGAAGCTAGTTTAGAGTTTTTTCCTTCATTTACTGAATATATATATGTATATATATATATATATATATATGGAGAGTGTGTATATATATATATATATATATATATATATATATATATATATATATGTATATATATATATATATATATATGAGGAAAAATGAGTAAAGAAAAGAAATGTAGATGGATAAAAATGAATTTAATCGATATCACTTTAATCGATATCACTTAGTAAGTGATATCGATTAAAGTGATATCGATTAAATTCATTTATATATATATATATCTATATATATATATATATATAAATGAATTTAATATATATATATATATATATATATATATATATATATAAATATTTTCTATAGTTAGGATCTTTCTATGTGTGGTTTAACCAAGCTGATGCAGGTAGACCATAAGGAGAGCTCAATGTGCCTAGTACCAGTGAGTGGAAGGACAGAGCAAAATACGGTTGAAATAAATTATTGTAATGAAGCAAGTTTAGAGTGTTTTCCATCATTTACTGAATATATATATATATTTGGGGAGTGTATATATATATATATATATATATATATATATATATATATATATATATGAAAAGGTGGAATGAAAACACCATACAATGCTGTTAAAGAGAAAACAATTTATAATATAATCATAGCTGATATTGATCAATATTTCGATTTTACAAAAATCATCATCAGAGCTCATTCATTCCATGGTGTTTGGGTCGGAGAAATATGTCAAATCAGTTCAATAACAAAATATATATATATATATATATTATATATATATATATATATATATATATATATATATAAAATGTCAAATCAGTTCAAAAACAAAAAATATATATATATATATATATATATATATATATATATATATATATATATATGGAGGAATGTATGTTTTTTGTTTGTTCAATTCCTATTATTCAAAATAAATTTCTAATTTCCTAACCTTACTAACACATTGACATTTTCCTTTCGGGAAAACTCCAAGGTAGGTAACATTAGCTTTGCTTTTTTCCTTAACACTACTAACCCAATTAACCCTTTGCCTCCTGGCGCTTAATCGCTTTTATTCAGACTGCTAGTACAAGACCGGTCGGCCACATTAATATTCATATTAATATTGTACCCAAGGAAAATCAAGGCTCAAAAAAAAACTCTGATAAACTCAACAAAAGATCCAAACAGCTTCCAACTCCGATTGAAGAAATTTCACCTGAAGAAGATACAAATATGGATTAGTAAGTATATGTCATTATTTTATTGTTATCATTGGAGATATTGATTAATGATTTTTACTATAAAATGCATTTGAAATGATTTTTACTATAAAAATGCATTGGAAATGATTTTTACTATAAAATGCATTGGAAATGATTTTTACTATAAAAATGCATTGGACAATGATTTTTACTATAAAAATGCATTGGAAATGATTTTTGCTATAAAAATACATTGGAAATGATTTGTGCTATAAAAATGCATTAGAAATGATTTTTGCTATAAAATGCATTGGAAATGATTTTTACTATAAAAATGCATTGGAAATGATTTTTACTATAAAAATGCATTGGAAATGATTTTTACTATAAGAATGCATTGGAAATGATTTTTACTATAAAAATGCATTGGACAATGATTTTTACTATAAAAATGCATTGGAAATGATTTTAACTATAAAAATGCATTGGACAATGATTTTTGCTATAAAAATGCATTGGACAATGATTTTTACTATAAAAATGCATTGGAAATGATTTTTACTATAAAAATGCATTGGAAATGATTTTTGCTATAAAAATGCATTGGAAATGATTTTTACTATAAAAATGCATTAGAAATGATTTTTATTATAAAAATGCATTGGACAATGATTTTTACTATAAAAATGCATTAGAAATGATTTTTATTATAAAAATGCATTATAAATGCATTGGAAATGATTTTTACTATAAAATTTTATAAAAATGCATTGAAAATGATTTTTACTATAAAAATGCATTGGAAATGATTTTTATTATAGAAATGCATTGGAAATTATTTTTATTATAAAAATAAATTTAGCTCTTATTATTATTATTATTATTATTATTATTATTATTATTATTATTATATATAAAGCCAAAAAAACTGTATTTTTATTTAATAATTCTTTATCTTTAATTCTTTCTGTTTCTCAACTCTTGGGTAGCACATGTATTTTCTGTGGTGAGAAAAATGAATCTTTTGATGAAAAAGGTTTGGACATGCATTACTGGAAATCTTGTTGTATGCTAAAAAGATGTGCTCATTGCAAACAGGTAAGAGTTATTTCCCTTTGATTTGACAAAGCGTTTGTTTATATTTGAATGTTTTTGAACGCTGAATGTTCAGAGATCCTGGTTAAGCTAGTTTCAGTGTTAGATGGATTTTCTACTCTGTGTTTTAATAAATCCTTGTTAATTTTGATAATGTAATTTATTATGTACAGTGCTCAGGTGCACCACAACTCATCAAAGTATTATGTCTAGTACATTAGGGACCACCAATCAGTTTAGGCCATCTTGAATAAAACGGAAATAAATATTTCCGAACTTTGTTTATCAAAAATCTCGTAAAAAAAAGATCGTACAGGGTTGTTACAAAGAAAAATAGTTAATTCAAAGATCAAATTATCCGATTAGGAAAAATTACATCATTTTCTTAAAAAATAAACAGACCTATCCATATTACATGCGAAAGGGTAATTTTCAGGCCACAATTCAGACAGAAAAAAATACGTATTATTACCCTCTTACGGTTATGTAGCTATAGGCAAATTTCTCATCTGCTAGGAATTTTAAAAGCGAATTAGAAATAATTAAATCTATTATTTAAGGTCAAACTTTGTCTAAATCGATAAGTAGTAACATAATAACCATCATTAAAAAAAGAAAAATATCATTACATATGCAGTTTATTTTTAAAAGATTTAAAACCATTTGTTTTGGTCAATTTCGATGCGATCCGCCATTCAGCCTCGTTTTCGATGGTTTTAAATGCTTGTTTACAATTTTACTGTAGCATTCGCGATTGAAAAAAAATTTACCAAAAATCAGGTAATTATCCGATTTTAATGAAATTTTAAGTATTGATTTATCAATTAATGAATTTTATAATGCATCAGTTATTTTATTTCAAAACTTTAATTTAGTATTTTTGCTATGAAAAATTAATATATAAAATTCATTTAAAATATAAAAATCCTGATGTTAAGTTTAAAATGTTATATTTTTAGATTCTAGAAATAAATATCTACTTAATGCAAACCTTATTTTAGGCGCCAAAATAATAAGTTTTGAAGAAAAACTCGATTGAAAATGTACCCTCTCCCCTTTTTAAGCAGAAAAAACATCGATGTATAATTTTTTCTTTTATAAAATAATAGCCAATTAAATAATTATCGAAATGAGTAAAAATGAAATCTCCAAAAAATTAATTATTTATTATTTTTTTACATTTTATTTTTCGATTTTCGGTACTTATTTTCTCATAGAAGCGCAACCGTAAAATTTTTTTGTTGTTTTTATTCATAACTTCGGTCTTTTATCTCATTATTTATACTGTAATTAGTACAATATAAGACCAACTTGAAAAAAATATTACGCCCCCAACATAAGGGGGGTCAAACTTAAGTGACCTGAAAAAAATGAGAAAGTTTTGAAATGAAATAAATAATGCATTATAAAGATCGTTCATTGATAAATAAACACTGAAAATTTCATTAAAATCCGATAATTCCCTGATTTTTGGTAAATTATTTTCTGGTGGGGGGGGGGCTAAAATCATTTTTCTCAAAAACGCATTTTAGGCTCATTTTGCCAGTAGCTATTAGAAAAGTATAGGTATACCCAATTTGTCGAAAAATCCGTGTTTTTACAAAACAAAACACATGGCTTCCTCAAAGTGAAAGAAACAAGGGGAGGTTACTCTCATTTATGTAGCTAATGTTCAGATTACCTTATTATCTCCCTTTGTCATTTTTGCACATGGCTATGTAATACCAATATTGTGGATAATGATTTTTTTTCTTTTTCTTTTTCTTTTTAGTTTCTTTATTGTGTTTTTATCTTTTTTTTATCTTTTTTTATCTTTTATCTTTTATTTATTTATTTATTTATTTTTTGTTCCATTCTTCAGGTTGTGGAGATCGCCATGTTTAAGAAGCATTTGTTGACAGAATGTACGGAAAAAAATTCTTACAAAAGTTGTCCCAAATGCCAAGAAGCAGTTCCTAAGAATGAATATGAAGCCCATGTCAGTGACAGAAGTTGTAAAGGTATTTTTTAAATAAATCTACTATTTAGATTTTTCAGACTGTTGTCCTCATCTTTATTGTTATGTGACAGGAAACACGAGTTGAGTGGCGGGCATGAAAACTTGCCGTATTCTCAAAGGAAGCGGGCTAGGCTGACCTAGGATCGAACCCACGTCCTTCAGAATGCGAAAAGGCGACACTTTGTCACGGGCACCGGAATCGAGATGTCACTGTCCCGTATGTGAACGCCAGATGCCCGGATGATAGCTGCGGGCATTCCAGGCAACTGGGATTGAGTTGATAGTCCCGTATGTGAAGCACAGACGCCCGGATGATAGAAGCAGACCTGTGTATAAATAGAAGGAAGCACCCTGAAGTGGGGAGTGCAGTAACTAGTGTTGCTACGGTAGCTGCTAAAGGATTCGACGACGACGACGACGAAGGAAAAGAAGAAGAAGAAGAAGAAGAAGAAGAAGAAGAGAAGAAGTCGGTGTTAGCAAAGAGAAAGTTTAGCCTGCGAGAAAGGTGTTGGACTCGCTTCTTTTTTGCCCCCCCCCTCAACAAAAACTTGTTGAGTTAAATCTTTATTTTCCCCATCTATTTTTTTTTTTCCTATAATACACAACACTTCGGCCGATATGCGCTCCGGTCTTATTTAAATCCGGCCATGGGAAAGATTTCTTTCGTATATACGACTGGCCAAGGGAGACAATTCGTGTGTGCAATTTTTTCAAGGGAAGTAATTCTGTATTCTTCAATTGAATAGACTATGGCGAGCGTAGACAATTCAAACTTGACAATTTGTTATTAATAATTTATCGCAGAAAGAAAGAAGGAACGGTTATTTCTTAGTTGAGTTACATGATATTACAGGGTGACCCAGAAAAAACAGAACCCACAAATTTTGTAATAAAACTGTTAATTTTTTTTTAAACGGGGTTGGGTTAGGGTTAGGGTTAGGGTTTAGGGTCTTTCACAGCCGACGTATGCTGGTTATGGGCGAGGTGGCTGGAGGCGCTTATTTTCACGTCCTTCTCTGGTAACTGTTCTGTGATAAGTAAAGTCTAGGGATCGCTTATTTTTGCGACTTCCCTCGGTGACTGCTCCCTGATAAGTGAGATTTGGTTTTATTCTCGCGCCAATCTCCTGTTGGCGATTTTCCCCCTAGCGACAGGGGAAGATAATTATCTGTTGAATTTCCGATAATTTTTAGTTTTGATTTTAAGTCTGTTTTTTGTTTTTTGTTGTTTTTTTTGTGTTTGTTGTTTTTTGTTTATTTCTTCTTTTTTTTACTTTTTTCTTTTTTTTTTTTTCTTTTTTTTCTTTTTTTTATTTCAATGATTCATTACTTCTTTTTTTACCTTTTTGCAGCCATCGATTCCACTGAAGCTCTCTGTCCGCTCTGCCACACGAAAATAAAACCAAGTGATGAAGGATGGAAGCAACACCTGATGGGACCGTGTAAAAACAACCCAAGACTTAATCTAACACAATCCAAGAACCAAACAGCAGCACCAGGTAATTATGGACAGCAAATTAGACCTGCTTTTAATTTCTGACTTCGAAAAAGGCAACCAAGAATTTTAACACAACTAGAATAGTGTATCGTAATTATTATGGTCTACGAGGAATTCGGGAATTGAAACATAAAACGGTAATTGGATTTCTGGAGAAAGAGAAGAAAAAGAAATAAGAACAAAGGTTAAAGTTTAGAAGGACAGACACTCAACAGAGTGCCAGAAATTGACTGAAGAATTACCCCGGAAATAGATTTAAAAATAAAAACGGAAGTTCCGGGCTTTGACTGGAACTTGCGTGTGTTGTTTCTGAACTAACAATGACTACTACAACTCGAACTTGGCCCTATGCAACAATAGTAGGTTAGACTGGGCTCATTAACCTTGGATAGGTAACCAGTCTAGGAGAAGGAAAACTCTGAATTCAAACCTGTTAAACCCTTTTTAAGAAATTGACCTTGTGTCACATCCTGCTCGTGCAGAGGGGTTTGTAAATATATATACTTAGATAATCCAATAAGATAGAACCCAGGTGGTTGAGCAGTCCATGACTTGCAATACTCCACTTTGGCCCTTTCTCAAGCTAGACGGATTGTCGGAGAGGCCCCATCCGATCAATCAGTTGGTCACATCAAGCCCTAGCACCTATATGATTACCCCAACCCTATTGCCCTTATGGCAAGCCCCAACCCTTTTTATCATATATGTGCTAGAAGGCGGTGGCTGAGGGTCTACATGTCCTGGGAATAACGTTAAACCCTATCTGATGGTGAGGTTCCAGTTCTGGAGGTTTGGGGAATGTGGAGCACCCCTTCATCACCATTGCTCCCTGTTCCACTCTGACCCGGAGTGGTAGTACCTGTTAGGGTCCCATTTATGGGTTAAATAGGAAAATGTGTTTATAAAAAAATTGAGTATCTATTAAGAATGAATTCATTTCAAAACTTTGCCAGCATTTAATGACCCACTGAGGTTGATATGCCGTAAAACAAAACCAACAAACAAACAAACCAACATAACCCAATTAGTTGTTTGTTTTTGTGGGTTTTTTTATTTATTTTATTTATTTATTTATTTTTTGAATACAAAGCTTATCTGTTCCTTCTTCAAATGATTTGTTTTCTTTTATTATTTCTATAACCTTAGTGTGTTTTGTTGTAATGATTAATATATATATATATATATTATTATATTATATATATATATATTTGTTGAATATTTTAAATATAATTGTTTTCCATAGGCAACTACCCAGGTTTTAGGCTATTTTGCCATCATCAGGTTGCTAATAATTCTCCTGGTGTTTATGTGAAGACATTTCTTGCTGTTATGTTTTTGGACCGCAAATTAAGTCGGTTGATTATTGTGGACGCTCTTTATGCTTTGGATTTTATTTTTGAATTTTTCAATTCTTGCATATTTTTTTTAATGCTCACAAAGTTATCTCCCTTTAATCTTATGAAGTTTCGTTCTTAATTGGAATTTATTGTAATCAACTTAATATGTTAAAAGACGTATCTATTTTCAAAATTTTCTGATATATATATATATATGTATATATATATATATATATATATATATATATATATATATATATATGGTCATCCACAGACACGTGTGGGCTAGACATTTTGTAAGCTACCTACTGCCAGAATTGAAATCCGATCGGTTGGGTGTCAGTCCAGCACCTTAACCATTAAACTGTCTTCACTTACAGAATGGGAAGGGGATTTTAATACACACAGTGTAAAGGCCATCACAGATGGCTCCATTCCTTAGAAGAGCGTTGCGTTTACGCTTGAGTTGGCGGCCGTCAGCGAGATCCCCCCAGAGTGCTCAACCCTAGGGGATGGGGAGCATATATAGGGTCATCCACATATATAATATAATGTTTCAAAGTCGAAGCAGCAGTCAGGAGAGAGAGAGAGAGAGAGAGAGAGAGAGAGAGAGAGAGAAGAGAGAGTATATATATATATATATATATATATTATATATATATATATATATATACAATACTTCACTCAAAACAACTATGAGGTAAGGTTTAGTTCGTTCATACTTGTATCCTATCCCCAATAAAACTGGTTCTTCCTTCTTGTTGGCTGGTAATCTGAAATGGAATTTAATAAAAGAAACGAAGGGACAGAGACGAGGATGACTTTAGAGTAAGACCTTTATTAGCGGGTTCACACTATTTCGTTGAGGGGAAATACTTTCCCGAGCAAGTTAATAGGTGTTGCTTCTAGAAAGTCTTGGAGTCAAAAAGGGCTGAGAGACCTTTTTGGCGCCAAGAATTCGGTGGACAGGGCGCACATGCTTAGAGGGCTCTTCTGGTCTGAAGCCTTCTGGGAGATTGTTACTTTTTGTGTCTTTTATTTATTTATTTTTATTTAATTTATGGTGGGTGAGAAGCGGTTACTAATAAGTATTTCGGCAAAGTATTCATCACACTATAATAAAATATTAGTAAATAGCAGAAAAGACAAAGAACTCATACATTTAACAAACAAAATATGCATTCACACAAAAATTACAATGGTAGTAGAGAATACTGGGTAATGTCCTGTAAAAGTCCTTTTTTGAATGTTCATGTAATATAAGTGTAGAAATGTTGTATGTCTCAAAGTGAGAAAGAAAGAGTATGATGTTTCAAAGTCGAAGCAGCAGTTAGGGTATAGAGAGAAAGAGAGAGAGGGGGGTGAAAGAGAGAAAGAGAAAGAGAGAGAGAAAGAAAGAGAGAAAGAAAGAGAAAGAGAGAGAGAAAGAAAGAGAGAAAGAGAAACAGAGAGAGAGAGAGAGAGAGAGAAAGAGAGATATACATTATGCTTTAAAGGGCTAAATTTCATCAGCGTGAAATGCGTGGTGTATTCAGGCAAGTTGGTTTGTCATCCGCTGATCTCTGAAAAACTTCCTTATTTATAAGAAATTGGTAGGCTCCAAAAAGGAGTTTATTTGATAACTTATTTTAGGCACGAACATCTCTGACTGGTCAATAATTAATAATTTTAATATTTAAATTTTTCTTTTCACACTATAGATTACTTAACTTTGCTCATTAAATTCTGCAACTTTTATTTTTCTTCTTTTTTTCTTCAGTTACAGGCCGAACATCACTGAATACAAAACCTAGAGAAAGAAGCCACATCCCTAAAGGAAATTTACGGCAGGGTAGAGCCGGTAACATCTGAACCCAAGATTTTTTTAAAGAAAATAAAATGCTTTAAAAAAACATGTATCTAATCAAGAATTATCGACAAGTGTACAAAAACCTTGTAATTAAAATATAAAATAAAACTAATCTTATCTTTAATCATATTTTCTTTTTCATATAAATTTTTTTTTTAATGAAAAAATCCGGTTCATAAAAAAATACCAGTTATCAAGGGAGATTACTCCAAAATTAAAGGGAGGCTACTTTGGTATGTCAAGTGATGCTTAGAGTTTGTTTTTGTCTTTATGGCCAAAATTAAACTTTTATGAAAAAAATTTTTTTAAATTAAAATCGTAAAATGTTACTTATTCTAATTTTTTTTCTTAAGAACAGAGGCAAAACTTACATGCATATAGAAATTTATATATTTTCCTAATCACAACAGTGAAATAAATCATGTTAAAAGGATAGCTACTGGCAAAATGAACCTAAAATGCGTTTTTGACAAAATGATTTTAGCCCCCCCCCCCTACAGAAAATAATTTACTAAAAATCAGGGAATTATCGGATTTTAATGAAATTTTCAGTGTTTATTTATTAATGAATGATCTTTATAATGCATTATTTATTTTATTTCAAAACTTTCTCATTTTTTCAGGTCGCTTAATTTTGACCCCCCTTATGAAAAAGGGGGGGGTACATTTTCAATCGAGTTTTTCTTCAAAAAGTATACTTTGATGCAATGAAATAAGGTTTGCATTAAATAGATATTTATTTCTAGAATCTAAAAATATAACATTTTAAACTTAACATCAGATTTTTCACATTTTAAATGAATTTTATATATTAATTTTTCATAACAAAAATACTAAATTAAAGTTTTGAAATAAAATAACTGATGCATTATAAAATTCATTAATTGTTAAATCAATACTGAAAATTTCATTAAAATCGGATAATTACCTGATTTTTGGTAATTTTTTTTTTTTTTTTTTTTTTTTTTTGCAATCGCGAATGTTACATTAAAATTGTAAACAAGCATTTAAAATTATCGAAAAAATAGACAGAATGGCGGATCACGTCGAAATTGACAAAACAAATCCCTTTAAATGTATTAAAAATAAACTGCATATGTAATGATATTTTCTTTTTTTTTAATGATGGTCATTATGTTACTACTTATCGATTTAGACAAAGTTTGACCTTAAATAATAGATTTAATTATTTTTAATTGGCTTTTAAAATTCCTAGCAGACGACAAAAACGCCAGTCCCTATAAAAGGAACACATCTTCAAGAGAGAGAAAAATGGCAAAAATGCGCAATTATTTGTTTAAACAAACAAATAACGTTTACATTTACAAAATAAATCTAGTTTTTTTTAGTTTTTTTATTCAGGATAGGGGTTTAAAAAATGTGTAAAATCATGGCCATACCTACAATCCTTAAGATTTTAACTGGCAAAAAAAAAGATATTTAAAGGAGATTTTTTAAAAATCAAGAAATCAAGGGAGGTAACTTTAAAATTCAAGGGAGACTATTTAAACATTTATTTAAGGCTACCTTCACATTTAAAGTGATGTTTGAGGGTTTTTTCCCCTTGCTTTAAAAAAGAACATCGTATTCTCAACTCCTTAGGCAAAATTCCCCCTTGCTTCCTATTTTCAATTCCTTTGGCCAAATTCACCTATTTATTGAATAACTCTCGTAAATGCATTCTTATAGTAAAACCTGTTTCCAATGCATTCCCTATATTAAAACCCCTTCCAATGCATTCTTATAGTAAAACCCTTTCCAATGCATTTGTATAGTAAAACCCTTTCCGATGCATTCCTATAGTAAAACCCCTTCCAATGCATTCCTATAGTAAAACATTTCCAATGCATTCTTATAGTAAAACCCTTTCCAATGCATTTCTATAGTAAATCCCTTTCCATGCATTCTTATAGTAAAACCCTTTCCAATGCATTTCTATAGTAAATCCCTTTCCAATACATTCTTATAGTAAAACCTTTCCAATGCATTCTTATATAAACCCTTTCCAATGCATTCTTATAGTAAAACCATTTTCCAATGCATTCTTATAGTAAAACCTTTCCAATGCATTTCTATAGTAAATCCCTTTCCAATACATTCTTATAGTAAAACCCTTTCCAATGCATTCTTATAGTAAATCCCTTTCCAATACATTCTTATAATAAACCCTTTCCAATGCATTTTCTATAGTAAACCCTTTCCAATACATTCTTATAATAAAACCCTTCCAATGCATTTCTATAGTAATCCCTTTCCAATACATTCTTATAGTAAAACCCTTTCCAATGCATTCTTTTATAGGAAAACATTTCCAATGCATTCTTATAGTAAAACCATTTCCAATGCATTCTTATAGTAAAACCCTTTCCAATGCATTTCTATAGTAAATCCCTTTCCAATACATTCTTATAGTAAACCCTTTCCAATGCATTCTTATAGTAAAACCCTTTCCAATGCATTCTTATAGTAAAACCATTTCCAATGCATTTCTATAGTAAATCCCTTTCAATACATTCTTATAGTAAAACCTTTCCAAATACATTTTATAGTAAAACCCTTTCCAATGCATTCTTATAGTAAAACCTTTCAATGCATTCTTATAGTAAAACCCTTTCCAAAATGCATTTCTATAGTAAATCCTTTTCCAATACATTCTTTATAGTAAACCATTTCCAATGCATTCTTATAGTAAAACCATTTCAATGCATTCTTATATTGAAACACTTTCCAATGCATTCTTATAGTAAAACCCTTTCCAATGCATTCTTATATTAAAACCCTTTCCAATACATTTTTATATCAAAACCATTTCCAATGCATTCTCATAGTAAAACCTTTCCAATATATTCTTATAGTAAAACCATTTCCAATACATTCTTATAGTAAAACCTTTCCAATGCATTCTTATAGTAAACCATTTCCAATACATTCTTTATAGTAAAACCCTTTCCAATGCATTCTTATAGTAAAACCCTTTCCAATGCATTCTTATATTAAAACCCTTTCCAATGCATTCTTATAGTAAAAACCCTTTCTAATGCATTCTTATTATTTAAAACCCTTTCCAATGCATTCTTATAGTAAAACCATTTCAATGCATTCTTATAGTAAAACCTTTCTAATATATTAAAACCCTTTCCAATGCATTCTTATAGTAAAACCATTTCCAATGCATTCTTATAGTAAACCCTTTCCAATGCATTCTTATAGTAAAACCCTTTCCAATGCATTCTTATAGTAAAAACCCTTTCAATACATTCTTATAATAAAACCCTTTCCAATGCATTTCTATAGTAAATCCTTTCCAATACATTCTTATAGTAAAACCCTTTCCAATGCATTCTTATAGTAAAACCCTTTCCAATGCATTCTTATAGTAAAACCATTTCCAATGCATTCTTATAGTAAAACCATTTCCAATGCATTTCTATAGTAAATCCCTTTCCAATACATTCTTATAGTAAAACCCTTTCCAATGCATTCTTATAGTAAATCCCTTTCCCAATACATTCTTATATAAAAACCCTTTCCAATGCATTTCTATAGTAAACCCTTTCCAATACATTCTTATAATAAAACCCTTTCCAATGCATTTCTATAGTAAAATCCCTTTCCAATACATTCTTATAGTAAAACCCTTTCCAATGCATTCTTATAGGAAAACCATTTCCAATGCATTCTTATAGTAAAACCTTTCCAATGCATTCTTATAGTAAAACCCTTTCCAATGCATTTCTATAGTAAATCCCTTTTCCCAATACATTCTTATAGTAAAAACCCTTTCCAATGCATTCTTATAGTAAAACCCTTTCCAATGCAATTCTTATAGTAAAACCATTTCCAATGCACTTTTTTTCTAATAGTAAAATCCCTTTCCAATACATTCTTATAGTAAAACCCTTTCCAATACATTCTTATAGTAAAACCCTTTCCAATGCATTCTTATAGTAAACCCTTTCAATGCATGCATTCTTATAGTAAATCCCTTTCCAATACATTCTTATAGTAAACCCTTTCCAATTGCATTTCTTATAGTTAAACCGGTTTCCCATTCCTCTCTCCTGAGAGTATCCAAATGCATTTCAAAACTTTATGGTGGCTAAACCCTTCATTACATTCTACTGTTATAACCCCTTTCCAATTTGTCATTCTTATTAGGGAACATTTCCCCAAGTGCATCTTAATAGTAAACCATTTCCAATGCATTCTTATAGTAAAACCCTTTTCCATGCAT
>CM042181.1:41095105-41102511 GCA_023376005.1 Doryteuthis pealeii | reverse complement strand
GTTTTTATTAATATTACAGAAAGTTTATCATTTTTCAGCGGCATACATATCTCATTATTTACACACGATCACCTATGATATATATGTTACTTAATAGGAATGGGGATCTGGACGTTGTTTAAACAATGTAATCAAAGCTCTCCATGGTGATGAATCTCATAATTGTGTGAGTAAAGTCTTATATGGGATTTAAGGGAAAAACAGGTAATTTATAATTAAACACATAGTGTCTGAGTTTTTGTAAGATCAATTGTTTTTTGATATTGGGCAAAGATATTTACTCCGGAACATTCACATCACTTTCATAGAATGAGGGCTCCTGGACTATAGAAAAATTCTCAACGGCACAGAGCTACACTTATTATTAGTATTGTATATGAAAACCAAGCCTGGGTGAGATAATTTGAATGTGTATATATATTAGATATCTTCTATGGGTTAGTGGTGGATCTAGATTTTAGTTTTTTTCGCATAAGTTTTTGGGACCTCCAGGACAACATTATCACAGATATTACGATTTGCTGCAACACCTACCCTTTATATAGAGATCAATTATTTGTAAGAAAAACCCGCAGCCCTGTTTTTTGGATTTATTTTTTATTATTGTGTAAAGATTATAAACTATTTACTTTGTCGTCTTAGATATATGCTTTTATTCTCTAAGTTTCCTCTGAGACATCACAATACTCACACACCCCTAACCCCTACCCTAACCCCTAACCCTAACCCATAACCCTAACAAAGCGAGAACATGTCTTTCTGAATCCAGGGTTGCAACTGCCCCTTTATATATGTATAGAAATCCAACGCCCCTGTTGATGGGTGGACTCTTTAAATGGTAGTGTATATATATTTACTTTGATCGTTACCACACAATGTTTTATTTTCATAAAGTAAATTAGCATATTAGCTTAACTTGTTTCGCGGAACATTACATTTACACGCACTTGGGGCATTGAGGTGCATTCTATAGCTACTGTAAATACACTAACATCAACTCGCACCAACAACTCTACCAGCCCTGGTGATATTTTAATGTGTATAACGTTGTGATGGTACTATTACTTTACTTTGTCGTTCATAAATGTGTTCTATTCTGTCAAGGGGAGGTTGGTTTACGTTCGCTCGGAGGCATACATATTAGGCAAACCTGGGACGACTCATCTTGGTCTTCAAACTCTCCTCTTTATATACTGATAGTAGAAAGCTATATGTCGCTGATGTTGACTCTCACATTTTAATGTGATGTATATATACCTAATTTATACTTCTGTATGGAACAGTAGGGAGAGGGTGCTGGTTTATTTTCAAAGTTTACTCCTCGGACAATGACTATTACGACGCAACTCCCTTTATATATGTATAGAAAACCAAGCCCTGGTGATATTTTAATGTGTATATATATTTACTTTGTTGTTAATTGTTTTATTTTCAAAAGTTACTCCGGACATACATATACACACAAACCTTACCCTTTATATATGGTTATAGAAAACGCAAGCGCGGTGATAATTTAATGTGTAATATATATTTACTTTGTTCGTTAAATGTTTTATTTTTTCAAAAGTTTCCTCCGGACATAACATATACACACAACTACCTTTATATTGTTAGATGACATAGACAAATCAGGCCCTTGCTATCTTATCCGCACGCTACCGCACTATCACATATTTTCACATCTACTAATGAATATTGGCACCATGCACCAATGTTGACAAAGAAGCCACACTCCGGAAGAGGTTGATCTTATTTCTATTCCTTTTGTGTAAAAAGGTTAACAAGCAGGTCCAGTAATTTTTGGCAGCAGAAAGGGTCTCAAGGCTGATCCTTAAAGTGTGTGTGGCGTAGGGAAATTCAAAGATTTTTCAGGGGTCACTGCCTGTCTCCCCAGTGCCCAGGCACCAGGTCGCAGAGGTGGGAAGGTGTCATATCCTCTTCTCTATTGCGGCTAAAAGGTCAGTGTTTAATACATGTTCATATTTCTTTCATCGAATAGGGCCCTAGGCAGCTGCTAAAAAGGATTTAGCACGAGGGAGATGCTTGAGATTATTATGTGTTACATCGGCCACTGGAGGGGTAGAGCGGCCTTTCACCAATTTTGTGGGAAGTTTGCAGGTATATATTTTTGCTTTAATGTTCCGATGTGAGCTCCTTCTTTTCCATTAAGTTGTTTCACTACACTATTCCACATATAGATTGGACAAGGGCTCGAAGTGGTATTTAACTGTTTTAATTTATTTAAAACCTAAGAAGTGGCTACCAGTTACACTGGGAGTGCGGCGGGTAGGCCGGTGGCCGGTAGATGAAGGAGTTATTTTTAAAAAGGGAGACTCATGTGAAGTAGGGCTTCGTGATCAGATCTCTCATTGTATTCGGACTTACTATAGCTGAGTGAGATCCTCGCTGGTTGCGCCATAAAAATCTCTAAAATGGAAATATATCCAACAATGTAGTAAAGAATTTCCAGGGAAACTAGAAGTTCTTTAAACACCAGAATTAAAAGAAATATATACTACCCTTATTGTTTAATTGATTTTACCATCTAATAGCTCAATTATAAGATTTCACATGACTCAATATCCAAAGCAGAAAACAGGTAGAGGAATTAAAAAAAAAAAGAAAAAAGATAAACAAAATAACTTTCCCTTCCTGTTACTTTTCTACCATTCTGAATTTTTTAAACTGGGATCTGTCCCAATATAAATTCGAACATAGGGGGTCATCTAAGGTATTTATTTATGCCTGCATATGAAACCAAGCCTTATGCGTGAATATTTAATAGTGGTTAATATAGTAATTCTCACTTATTGTTGTTGGTCAATAATAGGGTTGTTTTTAAATTTACGAAAGCATATATTCCTCCTAACAAAAAGAACCACATGAAATTTAATTAAACATTATCACGATACTGCCTTGGGATGAGGTAATAGTATTAACTAGATGGCTTACCTCCACATGGGTCGTCTGCGCCTCGGAGTACAAGAGGCGAGAGGGGTATTTTTTTATTTTATTTTTTATAGATATCCGATCCACTAGGGAATTCCATTTATTCTTGGCTATAGGCTCTGAATTTGTTGAGTTATGGATCCATAGCCAGACTGACATTGCTCACAATATAAATCTAACATACTCCATAGTAAAACAGGTAAGGTATATAGGAACCATTTCCACAAGGGGTTTCTGGGGTTCGATCAAGGGCATTAAATATGAAGGTTACTTCTCTTGAGCTTACTGTATAAAGGATTCTTGCCCAACATTTTGGCACACAGTGTCGTTAAGGGGTTAGAGACTCAAGATCACAAAGTGTGGTTATGTGTGGTAAACTGTGAGAAAAGCTGATGGTTGCTGTGGCTACTTAAATTATTATATTTGGATATCACAGGGGTTTCTGTTCATTTCAGGATTATCATACCATCTTTTTTACCGCCTCAGATGGCCAGAGTAAACTCGCAATCTTATTCTGTGTGTCTTATGGCTGAGTATATAATACAGGCGGATTAGATTCACGGGCTCATTTGTTTACTATTTTCTAGAATTTTGTAATACGCTAACGATCTTAATTGAACGATTTTATTAGCTTCTTTACTTTTTTTAAGACTTTTGTGTTATTGTGGTGCTATATGTTGCTTGTGCCCTTGAGTGTTAGTGCTCGCTGGCTGAGTGGTGCAAGATTAGTTTCCATCTTCTCATCAGATTGTAAGTCACTCTATGTTGCTATTAAGCTCATATTATTTTTACATAAATAAGGAATAACTTAATTTCAGGAGGCACAATAGAAATATGATCATCACTTAGGTAAACATATCATAAATATTAGTTATAATAATTAAAATTATCAGAAGATATAACTTAGGGTATACATCCACACATATGCACCTATGTACACCATTTGACATTAGCTACAGCGCACAATATATGTGATATTAATAGCAATCATAACATATTAATAAATTAGATTCAAATAGTAGAGCCAAATATAATATAATAAGATAAATCAAAAATACAAAACACACTCACTGTTTACTGAAGTACTACATACCAACATACATTTCATAGGCATACATATACAATAAAACATAATCTTATTGAACACTTTGTCCATCTACGCACACTTAGGTCTTACGCTGGAATATTAGGATTCCAATTTTAGAAATAATTCTTTCTCTGCGATTTTATCCGGTTCTATGCGATCTCTTATAATAATCACTTGGTAAATAATCATATACTATATGATACTGAATATATATTATCGGTGGAAATATTATATCATACATCCTGTCACATCCTATAACTGAATATATATATATTCCCTATCATCCTGTTGAATTCGTTAGGCACGGACTACTCCATCGAACAATCTCTCTGCATCCGTCCCCTATGCTCATCATTCCTCTGGAGCGTCTCTATGCAGCCAAATCATGTATTCCTCCCCACTCGAGCTGGCTCATATCCTACAGATTGTGTACCGTGGGCACGGAAGTGATCGGCGCCGGAGGACGGTCAATACTAGGGGCATCGTGCCCAGGGGTGTTATGAGTCTTCGACGAAGGAGGCACGTTCTGGATCAGATCTATCAAGGGGACTTCGCCCTACCTTCGTATTCTGATATTTATTGGTTCCTTTCCCCTTTCTTGAGAAAAGAAAAGTGTATACATATACATGTGTGTGTGTGTGTGTGTGTTCATATATATATATATATATATTTACACAATTTCTGTCATTTTCAAAGGAACTTTTCGTCTTACCCGATGAATGGTTTCAGCAAGAAAGCGCTGGTTGTAATACCGTTCCCGTAATTAAATAAATAAAAGCAAAAACTTTTATTTGTTTTGATTTCTCATTGAACTATATATATATATATATATATATATATATATATATATATATATACTAGCAAATATATGCACGCTCCGGGTGCAAGTATTTAAGTTTTAATGTAATGAAATATCGTATTAAATTAGAAAGTCTAATAAGAATGCAGATAAAAAGATTTGAAACAGAGTGGGGGTATAATAGAAAAATAGAAATGAAACTTACTCTTCCATCACTCCCGTCTTTCATTGCTAAATTTTACTATTTAACTATTTAGTTAAATTAGGAAATAAAGAATAAAATGACAGTTATTTTTTCTTGTTAATGGATTTCATTTAAGATTCATTGAAGAGATTTTTGCTTATATCCATTAAAATAAAACCAAACAGTTAGAAATCAATAATACTAAGCACATATTTAATAAAATCACATTTTTAATATCAATATGCAAATTAGCCTTCCCATTCACACTGTAAACCACTATTTTTGTATATATAAATAAAATTGAATGTTATTTGTATGTAGCCCCGCCCAACGGGTGGGGAGTGCTAAAATTAACGGCGTCGATCCCAGGGGGCTATCCCCCCAGGCAACACCTGCCCCCTTGATTTAAAGGGGCAGGGCTGGGTTTATTGCCCAGCGCCTGAGGCGCCCCCCTTGAGGGGGAATGCCGACGGGATCGACGCAATTTTTCACCTGCCACTCCATGAGCTTCGGTTTGTGGGTGGTCCCACGTTAATAGGGACTTTGTGCCTGACCCGTACAAGTGGGGTACGCGGTAAATACCATGTAGATCCGGCCCACGCCGGGGGTCCAGTGGCTTCGGCCCTGGATCTTTACAAGTTAATAGCGTCGATCCCAGGGGGCCATCCCCCCAGGCAACACCTGCCCCCTTGATTTAAAGGGGCAGGACTGGGTTTATTGCCCAGTGCCTGAGGCGCCCCCCTTGAGGGGGAATGCCGACGGGATCGACGCAATTTTTCACCTGCCACTCCATGAGCTTCGGCTTGTGGGTGGTCCCACGTTAATAGGGACTTTGTGCCTGACCCGTACAAGTGGGGTACGCGGTAAATACCATGTAGATATGGACAACACTAATGAAAAAGTGAAGCAATTTTATCAATGATTGAGGTTTAAATATTAATATAATCAGGGAGAATGTAATGAAAATAACAAAGGGAATTGTGACTTGAGTAGTAATAGTTTCGGTTACAGACAGAAAAACACAGAATCTCCATTATAATAAGATATTTTTGGGGATTTAGTATGAAGCATTAGGTGTAAATGAAAAACATGTCCTTCTGAATCGAGATCAAAAAGGGGTGCCTAAAGGTCATATGGTTCATATATATTCTATTCATTTTGAAGATCGAAATATTTACAAAATAAACTGAAACCTAAAATTCAAAAACTCAGTTTTTGAATTTTAGGTTTCAGTTTATTTTGTAAATATTTCGATCTTCAAAATGAATAGAATATATGAACCATATGACCTTTAGGCACCCCTTTTTGATCTTGATTCAGAAGGTCATGTTTTTCATTTACACAGTCAATATCCAGTTGATTGTTAGGGGTTAGGGTTAGGGGTTAGTTTTATAATTTAAAAAAAAACAACTCTAAATATGTCTGTTAACAAGCAAAGAAAATATGATATATATATATATATATATATATATATATATATATATATATATACATAAGAGAAAAAAGAAGAGGTTTGAAAATACAGGTGCAAGACCCTGCATATACCCAAAATCATAGAGTCTCTTTTCTCTCTATTTCTACATTGTTTTCTGTATAAATATGTACAGGTGCATATATATATATATATATATATATATATATATATATATATATTTATATATATATATATATATATATGTGAGAATATGTGCTTAATTGAAGTCAAACCTAATTTTTTGAAAGTTAATTCATTAATAATTAATTAGGCGGGATTTAACTACTTAAATGTAAGGCTAAACAAATCGAGAAAAATCAATCTCTGTATGTACATTTCAGCCTATTAGGCCTCATCATCATTATTAATGAATTAACTTTAAAAAAATTAGGTTTGACTTCAATTAAGCACATATTCTCCCAAATATTGTCGGCTGAAAATAGCCATATGTTTGTTTACATATATATATATATATATATATATATATATATATATATATATATATATATAAGTTTAAATAAGCATCATAAATAATTAAATAAACACTATACAGTAAACCAAGAATTGACCATAATCCAAATGTATTTAATTTGAATATAAATTTAGCTAGATTTATGCAATTGATAATAATATTAAAATAATTCTATCATATATATATAAAAATATTATTTGCTCTACTTAGGTATTGAGCACTTTTTTACTTATTAGCTTTAGTTTCCTGGCGGTAGCTCAGTCGGTAGAGCGTTCGGCTAGAAACCACAAGGTTCCTAGTTCGATACCGGTCCACGCCAACTCAGCGTATGAGTAGCACAGGGATCTGTGCGGTAAAGTAAGAAGCTGATGGTAGGTGTGGCGCTCCACCTAGATGCTAAAACAATCTCCTTGGTCTAGCGCTATTGAAAAGGGGATAGAC
>CM042181.1:41082605-41092605 GCA_023376005.1 Doryteuthis pealeii | reverse complement strand
TAAATAAACAAACAATGTGTTTATTTGATATGGCTTTTAGCCGACAATTTTTGGAGGATATGTGCTTAATTGAAGTCATACCTAATTTTGGAAATTAATTAGTTAATAATTAATGAATTTAGGCAGGCATATATGTTTAAATGAAAGGCTAAACAAATCGAGAAAATGTCAATCCCTCTATATACATTTTGATATTAGGTCTCCCATGTCTATAACCTTGCTGATGAGACCTAATAGGTCGAAATGTACATACAGGAATTGACATTTTCTTGATTAACCAAGAAGATCCCTCGGCCAATCCAACACAGACCTTACTGGTGTTGGGATTATCTTCCCTTTGCCTGGAAGAGTTATCTTCCCACTGGGTTTCCGTGCCAACCACCAGGGGACCTTTGGTATTTAAGCGCGAGATTCAAACTCTTCTGTCTCTTTTAGCTACATCTTCTCGTACGACCACATGGGTTAGACTTATGTGACTCCCTTCTCGGGTGGGGCTTCTGTCCCCAACGCTATGTAACTCTCCTGGAGGCTTCGTCCCCTCCCATCACTAGTAAGTGATTTTGTATGTACGGACACTCCAGTCCTTTTACCCATAATCTTGTATGTTTATGTACATGTATTTTATTGTTATTGTATCTTGTCTTATTTCTGTGCTGTGATATATAAAATGTTGTGTCCAACACCATGTGTCGGAGTTGTATGTTTCAACAAGTTATAACATTATTATAACCTTGAACCTTACACTGGGAACACACATTATTGACTGGTTCAGGAGATAATATCCTCTCCAAGAAATAGCTATGAACCTAGAAATAAAGTCTGACCATTAAAAGTATATTTGTCTATATCTTTTCTTTTTACTTTCTTAATTCCATTTCAGCTCAACGAACAACAGAAGGAAGAACCACATATAATAATTTTGTGGTGTTAAAAAAAGGCAGCACGAAAAGTCAGCCTATACATAAACTTTGATAAAACTGTTCATCTCTTTTAAAAACAAAAGAGATATCTCAACTATCGATGGCAAACTCCTAAACTCAGTAGAACAATTTAGGTACTTAGGCAGTAATATCTCCTCAACAGAAAATCATGTTAATGCACACATAGGAAAGACATGGTCCGCTATGAATAAATTATCAGTCATATGGAAATCCAATCTCACAGACAAGTTAAAGAGACAATTCTTCCAGGCTGTGGTTGTTTCACCTGGACCCTAATAAGCGACTAGAGAATAAACTAGATGGGAGCTGCACAAGAATGCTGTGTGTGATCCTGAACAAGATGTGGAAACAACACCCCACGAGAAAACAGCTGTACGGCCACCTGCCACATATCACCAAACTATCCGAGTAAGACGGACAAGACGCGCGGACACTGCTGGAGAAGCAAGGACAAACTCATAAGCGACGTCCTCCTGTGGAAGCTAACACATGGGCACGCTAGTTTGGGCCGACCAGCAAAGACATAGATTGGCCAGCTCTGTGGGGATACAGGATGCTGCATAGAGGACCTCCAGAGAATGATGAGCGATAGGGACGGATGGAGAGAGATTGTCATGGATATCCGTGCTAACATCAACATGATGATATATATATATATATCATATAGATGTGACATGATATATATATATATATATAATATATATATATATATATATAGATGTGAGGTATCCAAAAGTTGGTAGTAAGGGATGTGTATTTAGATATGTATATATGTATGTATGTATGTATGTTGGTATGTGTGTATGTAGTTTTTGTAATTGATATCATTATATTAAGGATTCTTTTATATATATATGTATATTGTACATATATGTGTGTGTATGTATGTATATATGCATATGTGTGTGTATATATCTATCTATATATATGTATGTATATATATTTATGTGTTTATATATTTATTATGTATGATAACTGTGCAACATGATGATGATAATGATGAGAGAGGAAACTAGCAACACCAGCAGCAACACCAGCAGCAACATGCACCAAATAGCAAAAAGTCTAAAAAGTAAAGAAGTAAAGTCATTAAGTCTGTATCAATCAGAAAAACAAAGGAGTCTATCCCCTTTTTACTAGCACTAGACCACAGAAATAGTTTCTGGCATCTGAGGCGGAGTGCCACAGCAACCATCAGCTTCTCACTTTACCACACAGATCCCTGTGCTACTCATACGCCGGGTTGGCAAGAACTGTTATCGAACCAGGAACCTCATGGTTCCTAATCTTTTTTTACATGGGGGTTTTAATGGGGCATCCAGCGCGGATCCAACTCACAATTCAGTAATAATGGATCTGTGAGACTAACTTAAAAAAAAAAAAATCCCCCCGTCTACCCAGGCGACGCCAGGTAGCCATTTCTAGTACATATATAAAGGGCAGTTGTGTGTATATGTATGTTAGGAGGAAGCTTCAAAAATAAAACAATTAACAACAAAGTGAATATATATACACATTAAATATCACCAGGGCTTGGTTTTTGAGCAAAAATAATGAAGATTTGATTTATATTTGGGAAGATATTTAAAAATTCAAATGTGAAAAGTAACAGAAGGGAAAGTTATTTTGTTTATCTTTTTTTTTTTTTTTTTTTTTTTCGCTTTGATTGATTGAATTAATTGCATCATTTATATATATATTTTTTTTTTTAATTGTAAATTATTGAATGGAAATTTCTTACTACATTGTTATATATTTCCGTGGAGATTTTTATGGGCCAACCAGCGAGGATCTCACTCACAATAAGTAATAATAGATCTGTGAGACTAACTTTTTAAAAATACCCTCTCTACCCAGGCGACGCCGGGTAGCCACTTCTAGTTTTAAATAAATAACCAATTAATACTTGGTTGTAATATAAATGTTTAAAAAATGGAAAAAAACTCTCAACATTAAAGCAAAAATATATGACCTGCAACACTTCCCACAAATGTAAGGGTGGCGATAAAAATAGCTCAGCTCTGCTGGAAATCCTTTTTAGACTCACTTCAGATAACATGTATTAACACTGACCTTTTAGCGCAATAAAGTATGTACCACCTGGGTGGAGGGGAGACAGGCAGTGACCCCTGAAAATTTATTCCTAGCCACAAATCACTGGGAGATTTATCTGTGCCAAAAATTAACGCTTGTTTTGACAAGAGGAATAGAAATAAGTAAATACGAGTGGCTTCTTTATCATGTCGGCAAAATTAGTTTGAAAATATGTGTGTCAGCTGCGATGGTAGCAAAGGCCTGATTTATCTATGTCATCTATACATATATAAAGGGCAGTTGCGTGTAATATGTATGTCTGGAGTAAACTTTGAAAATAAAACAATTAACAACAAAGTAAATTATATACACATTAAATATCACCAGGCTTGGTTTTCTATACATATATAAAGGGTAGTTGTGTGTATATGTATGTCCAGGGTAAACTTTGAAAATAAAACATTTAACGACAAAGTAAATATATATACACATTAAATATCACCAGGGCTTGGTTTTCTATACATATATAAAGGGTAGTTGTGTGTATATGTATGTCCGGAGGAAACTTTGAAAATAAAACACATTAACGACAAAGTAAATATATATACACATAAATATCACCAGGGCTTGGTTTTCTATACATATATAAAGGGCAGTTGCGTGTATATGTATGTCCGGAGGAAACTTTGAAAATAAAACAATTAACGACAAAGTAAATATATTATACACATTAAATATCACCAGGACTTGGTTTTTGAGCAAAAATAATAGAGATTTGATTTATATTCATGAAGATAATTAAAAAATAAAATTTAAATGATAACAGCATGGATTTTTTTTTGTATTTAATATTTTAGATAGTAGACATTAACATTTCTTTTCAGAGTAGCTGGATCAATGCAAGGTCTTTTTTTTTTTTACATAGGGATTTAAATGGGGCATTCTACGAGGATTCAACTCACGATTCAGTAATAATGGATCAGTGGGACTAACTTTTTAAAAATCCCTCTCTACCCAGGTGACACCAGGTAGCCACTTCTAGTACATATATATAAAGGGCAGTTGTGTGTATATGTATGTCTGGAGTAAACTTTGAAAATAAAACATTTAACGACAAAGTAAATATATTTACACATTAAATATCACAAGGGCTTGGTTGTTGAGCAAAAATAATAGAGATTTGATTTATATACGAGAAGATAATTAGAACATAAAATCTAAATGATAACATCATGGATTTTTTTTTCATTTAATATTTTAGATAGTAGACATTAACATTTCTTTTTCAGAGTCGCTGGATCAATGCAAGGTCTATTTTTTTTACATGGGGATTTAAATGGGGCATCCCACGAGGATTCAACTCATGATTCAGTAATAATGGATCTGTGGGACTAACTTTTTAAAAATCCCCCTCTACCCAGGCGACGCCGGGTAGACGCTGCTAGTTAATAAATAAAGAAACAAAAATCAAATAAAGTGTAAAGTTTCTGTAGTTTGTGATTATGTATGGGGGGGGGTGATTCCATGTCAAATCATCCTGGAAAAAGTAAAATGGCATATCAAACTGAGTGGGTTATTTAATGCCAAAGCCATCCTTGTAGAAGAATAGTAGTGGTACTATTTAACCCATATCTGGAGGTGAGGGAGTTTCTACCATTCACAAGGGTATTAGTCGGAAGGTGAATGTACTGTATGTCTAGTTGCCTATCAACGATTTATATATATATATATATTGTAAACACGGTTTGTTTGGAATGGCTTTTTGCCGATAATTTTTGGGAGAATAAGTGCTTAATTGGAGTCGTACCCAATTTTGAAAATTAATTAATTAATAATGAATTAGGCGGGAATACCTATTAAATGTATGGCTAAACAAATCGAGAAAAATCAATCTCTGTATGTACATTTCGGCCTATTAGGCCTCATCATATATATATATGTGTGTGTGTGTGTGTGTGTGTGTGTGTGTATGGAAATTAGGCTAGCAAAGAATAAAAGTCAACGGCGCTTGGTAACTATGCGAGTTTCAAACCAAGTTTCCCTTGGTAACATTTGAACCGCTACATAAGAAAAATTACAGACGTGCTTGAACATAAGATACTGAAAATCATTAAGAAGAAATATTCCGTATTATTTAAATAAATCAGTTTAAATAATATACATCTATCTATCTATCTATCTATCTATCTATCTATCTCTATTTATTTATTTTTTATTCATTTATTTCTAAACTCAACCAGTGTGAGAGAAAAATCAGATAACCCAGTTTTTAACAGAAAAAAAATTCAAACTGAAATCTGGGGAAAAAGAATTTTTAAAAAGAACAGACCAACACACCCGTAACTTCAATTTTTCTGAAATTGTGTACAGGTGTGGACTAGGTTAAATTATCCCTCAAATTTGAACTTCCAATTCCAAAAATTGGCTGAGTTATTTTCCCGGTGGGCGAGAAAAATGGTGACATTTTATAAACTATTTTTGTCTAAATAAATGAGTTCTAGAGCTTCCCTAATCCTAAAAATTGGTTTATAAAAGCTTTTTGGACTGAGGAATCCAAAACTGTTATTAAAATGGGCATAAAATTAACCTATTTTAAGTTATTAATGATTTCTGATGTTTTCATAGCAAGATCAATAAGTGGAAAAATCGCAATGTGGCACTGCATATAAAAAACTTTTCTTTAAATTATTATTCCACATATATTGAACATTATCTGTACCAAAAATAGAGTTTGGTTTTTGCTCACAAGCGAAGTTACAACATCAGTTAAAATTTGGCACTTTTACGTTTTTAACGTTTCTGTTCAGCCATTGAATAAGAATTATATGGAGCAAAATAACTGTCAGAATTCGATAGAAATGATCAGGATTATGTTATGGGTTGGATATATATTAAGATAATATACAAACAATATATTTCCCATGTATACAGTTATTTTGCTGGGAGGCAGACAGGGCCTTTCCGGGTTCTCTCTCTCTCTCTCTCTCTCTCTCTCTCTCTCTCTCTCTCTCTGAAAAAGAACCCACAAGCCTAGAAAGGAATAAACAACCCCTTTGTGACTATACAACTTGCGTATTTTGTTTCTGAACTAAATTTGGCCACATGCAACTCTACTCCGGGGTCAGAGGACCTGCAAATAATGGCAATGAAAGGGTACTCCACACTTCCCAGAGCATCACAGGTTGCCATCTACAACAAACGGTGGGCCCATTGGGGGTGATTTTACCCCTCTGCAGAGGTGCAGTCGGTGTATTCTTCTGCCGCAGCTGAAAGGATGGACTCTTGTCATTTAATATTGTTTTGTTTTGACAAGGTATATAAGAATATGTAAATAAATGTGGGCTTCATTGCATTTAGTTGAACTTATTTTGAAAAATGTGTACGACAGATGTGATGGAACCAAAGGTTAGGTTTATTTATGTCACCAAACTGAATTAAATAAAGAGTTTGTTTTATTCTTAGATAAAAAAAATACTAATTAATTGGAAATCAAATAATAATTAAAATAACAATGTTCATTGATCAATATTAATTGTGATAATTAACTAAATTAAAGCTTCACTAATGAACAACACACGTGATTTATTTAAAATGACAAAACATTGTGTAGGACCAAGTAACAAAGTAACAAGAAGTTAACTAAAAAAATTACAAATAAATAGAGAGCTACAACTTTATTTAAACTTTTTGTTGAAAATTATACAAAATAATTGTTTGATTAAGAATTAACATCATGCATGCAACATTTTATTTTAGGGGGACAGGACTAAATTTCCATTTCAAATTGTTTTATTTTTTACTCCTTTAATAAATATGAGGATTTTGCTTACTTATAATACAAACCATTGAATTTTTAACTCTCATCCCCTCGTGCAATATCTCTTAAAAATTAATTTTACACTGCCCGGACGGTGTTTTTTGTTGCTAATAATAATTAAAATAACAATGTTCATTGATCAATATTAATTGTGACAATTAATTAAATTAAAGCTTCACTAATGAACAACACACGTGATTTAATTAAAATGACGAAACATTGTGTAGGACCTACCATGTTTTCACAAATGAACATTATGAAATACAAATTGTGTTCCTGGATAATATGTGTTATTTCTTAATTGCTTATATTGTAGTAAGTAAAGTCGGCCTAATGTCGGTATCGGCCTGAGAGCGAGGGAGTCTATCCCCTTTTCACAAGCGCTAGACAAAGGAGATTATTTTAGCAACTGGGGTGGAGCGCCACACCTACCATCAGCTCCTCACTTTACCACACAGATCCCTGTGCTACTCATTCGCTGAGTTAGCAAGGGCCGGTATCGAACCAAGAACCTTGTGATTCCTAGCCGAACACTCTACCGACTGTCCCTTCAAACTTTGCTTTTCTGCCCTGGATAACATTGTAAGATTCAAAGTGATAATACTTGAAGATAAAACTCCGACAAAGGTTGATAGACAAAACATTTCATATACAGCACAAGAATAAACAGGGGTACATAATACATAGGTGTACATAAACATACATACATAAGTAGTATAAATACATATACAAGAGTAGAGATAATGACACATTCAAGAATGGTAAAATACAAGATATTTAGGTATCAAAGAGATACCTAAATGTACATAAAAACGTAGTTACGGATACATGACTAAAGGATAGTCATATATCGTATAAGAGACTTACTAGCAGTGAGTGGCCAGTGTTAAGGGCCGAAGCCCCAACGAGAAGGGAGTAGACCTAAGTCTAACCCATAGTGTCTCGTAGGTCGAGCAACAGGAAAAGAGATTGAGAAGTTCAAATCAGCTGCTTAAATACACCCGAGGCCCCTAGCGGGAACCAGCGAAACTAAACAGGCAGACAACTCTCCAGGCAAATATGAAAATAACCCCACAATATTATGTAAGACAAATTTTGTTGTGTTGAATTGGTTGGTTTCTTTGTTTAATGGCATATCAACCATCATGGGTTATTTAATGTCAAAGCCATCCAAATAAGTGAATAAGTTTGGGAATTCTTGTAATGTAGGTGAACTTATTTTAAAAATGTGTGCAGCAGCTGTGATGAAACCAAAGGTTGGATTTACTTATATCCTTAAAAACAATGATGAACCAAATTGAATAAAAATAAAAATGATTTTGTTTTATTCTTGAATTAAAAAAACAAATTGATGCCCCAATATCATCGTGGATCTCTATTACAACGGGTACCCAACAGGAACCCAACGGGACCAGGGATCGTCTATGTTTTAAGTAGGGTTTTTTTTCACTGAAAGACATTATAAATTTCATTTTAAAGCATACCTGCTGTAAACAATGAAGTCGCTGTAAAAACTTTTACATATATACGGTTTTGTAATTAACTAAGTGGAAGTAGTGTCGCTTATTTTACTGACATATTCCTAAAAGTCGCCTGTCTTTTTACTTACTTTCAAAAAAAATTTTAAAAATTGTTTGAGACTAAGTCAATTAAAAAGAGGAAATGTTAATACAAATTAAATAAAATGTATCAGTCCATGATGATATTTATTCAAAAAGTGACACTCTCTCGAAAAACTCAAAAGTTTAAAGAAAAGGTTGCGACAAAAAATTTTCTAAAATATTACGGGTATTTTGCGTAAATATCTTCGGAATTAATTTGGGTTTGTTTCTTTTTTTTTTTTTTTTTTTTTTTGGGGGGGGGGGGTACAGAGTAATATAGAGATATAGTTTTGTGTATGCACCAGGCATTTTAGTTGTTAAAACTAGACGATTCTTGAACCTGTGGGGTTCCCATTATAACAACGATCCATGGATGATAATTAATTCTATTTAAGAAGGAACAAAAGAATTCTATATTTTCGTTATCAAAAACTTGAATGATAAAAGAATTAAAAAAAAAAAACATCAAAACGTAATGCACACAAAAATAACATTCATTCTTTTTTACTGCGTTTACGATTTAAAACTGGAGTAAGGGTAACCTAAAGCCAAACTTTTTTAGACCTTATTTTTCTGATGCGAGAATCATTGAGGAACGAAAAAAGTTTTAATAAACTATTCAACGCCTGGCCCGTATATATAAACTTTTTTGGTTCCTCAATGGTAATCAAATCTTATTATAATGGAGATTGTGTGTTTTTCTGTCTGTAACCGAAACTATATTACTATTCAAGTCACAATTCCCTTAGTTATTGACATCAAATTCTCCATGATTTTATTTTTATTTAAACCTCAATTATTAGTAGAATTGTTTTACATCATTAAGACTGTTAACAATATCTATATACTAATAACCTGCAATTATATTTATATATTCAACGAAATAGCGGTTTACAGTGTGAATGGGAAGGCTAATTTGCATATTGATCTTAAAAAATTTGATTTTAATAAGTATATGCTTAGTATTATTGATTTCTAATTGTTTGGTTTTATCTTAATGAATATGAGCAAAAATCTCGGGGATAATCTTAACAGAAATCTATTACCATAAAGAAATAACTGTAATTTTATTCTTTTCTTCCTATTTTAACTAAATAGTTAAATTAGGGAAATTTACCACTGAAAGACGGGAGTAAGGGAAAATGGTGGAACAGTTAGTTTCAAAGTTGTTCTATTTTCCGATTATACCCCCTCTGTTCCAAATATTTTTATCTGAATTCTTATTCAGTTTCATTAGCCTTTCTAATTTAACATGATATTTTATTATATTAAAACTTAAATACTTGCACCCAGAGGGTGCATATATTTGCTAGTAATAATAAAATAACAACGTACATCATGACAATTAACTAAATTAAATCTTGACAAATGAATGACACAGGTGATTGTAACGAGATAATGAAGGTCCTGACTTTTGTGAGCTAGAACTACTATATTAGAAAAGGAGGAAGAAGAAATAAAAGATGATAAAGGTTTAAAAAAAATAGTGATGAGCACAAAACAGGATGAACGATGGTTTAACCGGAGCGTGACCCCCGAATGGAGAATTGAGTGTCAACCGGAAGTTTCGGGTGTTGACCGGAACCGGAAGTCACATGGTGACATGG
>CM042181.1:41070105-41077605 GCA_023376005.1 Doryteuthis pealeii | reverse complement strand
GGATTAATTTTCCATCTATTTTTCATATTTGTCAAATGAAAAAAACATTATATCTGGAATTTTACACCTTGAAGACTTTCATCTATAACTCTACGGACTTATCAACACCACAAGTAAATTTTGGAACTCTAACATCTTTCTTCAAATTACACTGTGGACTGTATATTTTAACAGCTGAAATATATACTATACTATCTTGATACCCACTTTACATTTTTTATAAATTTTTACAACAAACTCTTTTATAGTAATAAACTATAATGCTTCTGATTTTTAAAAATTAAAAATAAAATTATTTATTTTAAACATTCTTCTTTTTATTTTTAAAACATTCGGCCCTCTCCAACTCAGCGAATGTGTAGCACAGGGATCTGTGCAGTAAAGTGAGGAGTTGAGATAGGTGTAGCGCTCCACCTCAGATGCATTGGGTGTCTCACATGGTGTAATGGTTAACTAGCTAAGGTAGTGAACCATTGTTAGTGAGTTCGATCCACACTGGGTGACCCTTACATCTGGCTTTGTACAAAGCTAATGTTATTACAAATTTAGTTTTCTTTAAGGTTTAGCTTAGCTGGTAGAGCATCTGCCTAGGAATCACAAGTTCTGGGTTTTATATTGGCCCCTATTTTTTTTTTTGGACACTACTCCATCGTCCTTAGTGGATGGAAAAGTGCCAATAATCTATGAAAGTTTAGCTTAGTCGGTAGAGCATCCATAAGGTTTTGGGTTCAATACCGGCCCTCTCCAACTCAGCGTATGAGTAGCATAAGGATCTGTGCGGTAAAGTGAGGAGTTGATGCGTGTATGTAAATTCACCTTTTAATTTTATTTCACCTGGTCAAAATTTTCTTCAACCCCAGTGGTCTGTATAAACCACTTTGAGAAGCCCTGAGCTAGGACAATAATTTGTAGCAACTAGTTTACGGGTAATCCATTTCAAATCATCCAAAAAAAGGAAAATTGTCACTCACCCCCTTCAAATGTGGATTATGTTAAAGTTAGACAATCCCCAAAATTTGAGCTTCTAATTCCAAGAATTGGCGGAGTTATGTCGATTTTTAGCTCTTCAAATTTGAAGAAAAGCAAAATTTGAAGGACAGTCGGTAGAGTATTTTGCTAGGAATCACAAGGTTTTTGGTTTGAAACCGGCCCTCTCCAACTCAGCGTATGAGTAGCACAGGGATCTGTGCAGTAAAGTGAGGAGTTGATGATAGGTGTGGCACTCCACCTCAGACGCATTGGGTGTCTCGCATGGTGTAATGGTTAACTAGCTAAGGTAGTGAACCATTGTTAGTGAGTTCGATCCACACTGGGTGACTCTTACATCTGGCTTTGTACAAAGCTAAGGTATTTAAAAATTTAGTTTTTCTTTAAGGTTTAGCTTAGCTGGTAGAGCATCTGCCTAGGAATTACAAGGTTCGGGGTTTTATATTGGCCCTTTTTTTGGACACTACTCCATCGTCCTTAGTGGATGGAAAAATGCCAATAATCTATGAAAGTTTAGCTTAGTCGTAGAGCATCCATAAGGTTTTGGGTTCAATACCGGCCCTCTCCAACTCAGCGTATAAGTAGCCCAGGGACCTGTGCGGTAAAGTGAGGAGCTGATGATAGTTGTGGCGCTCCACCTTGCTACACCAAAAAACAATCTACTTGGTCTCTGTATAGTTTCCAGGAGGTTAATGTTCTGAGTGAGGTAGGTGTTCCAGACAGGGGGATGCAAATTCCAAGTGGCCTAAAGTCGGTATCAGCCAGACAGCGAGGGCGTCTATTCTCTTTTTCACTAGCGCTAGACCAAGGAGATTGTTTTTTGCATTTGAAGTGGAGCGCCACACATATCACAGCTTCTCACTTTACCACACAGATCCCTGTGTTACTCATACACTGATTGTCTGCCACTCTGCGGCTATCTATTTAAAGCTGTATATCTAAAACTACTATGGTGCGGCCACACTTGGAATTTGCATCCCCCTGTCTGGAACGCCTACCTCACTCAGAACATTAACCTCCTGGAAATGATACAGAGACGTGCAACCAAGTGAATAACTCCATCAGACATTTACCATACTCCGAACGTCTAACTGCCTTGGCCATGGATACATTGAAACTCCGACGTCTGGCAACTAACTTGGTAAACATACACAAAATTATTAACCATCTTGCCAACTGCAATCTTGAACACCTTTAGATTTCTATCGGTCTAACACATGTAGGCATGCCTACAAAGTCAGAAAACAGGGTAATTCGTCTTAATCTCAAAGTCCCAGAAAATTTTATGCGTTTCATTCTCAAGAACAGATTCTGGTTTATGCATATACCATTTTGTTGTATGGTCAAAATTAATTTTTTTGCATAATTCCCATGGATCACCTTCCCAACCCAACCCAGTCGTATCTAGTTTTGTATTTCTCGTTGGCTAGTTTGCTACATTCGCAAGTATATGGTTTACAGTCTCATCTCTATTCCCGCAAAGTCTACATTTACTATTTTGTTGGGTCCTATCAATTTTCGCTTTCATATAGTTTGTCCTTATGGCATTATTTTGTCAGCAATTATTAGTGATTCAGTTTCTCTTTTGAGGTTTCCTTTTCTCAACCATGTCCAAGTCTTTCATATGCAACCTCTTCAATTTGTCGTTTGAAGTGTCAATATAATTGTTTTTCTTCCCATTTTTGTTTTTAGACTGTCGTTTTTCTGTTTGTCCATCTGTCACTTCTATTGTTGGCCGCCATAAGTAGTTTGTCTTTGCTTTTTCTTGTGTAATCTTCAAGTTGTTGGATTGTGGTTTCTACGCATCCCTCTATGTTGGCAACACCTCTTCCCCCTTCCTTTCTTGACACATACAATCTATCTCTATCATCTCTAGGATGGAGAGCCTTGTGCATGGTCATTAATTTTTCTCGTCCTTTGGTCAATCTGTCTGAATTCTTCTTTCGTCCATTTTAAGAATGGTCCTAAGTATCTTATAATGGGGACAGCCCAGGTATTGATTCCTATGATCAGATTTCTGCTGTTAAGTTTGGTGTCTAGAAGTTTTCTAGTTCTCCTGAGATATTCTTTTTTAACTTTTCCTTTCATTTCTGTTTGCATGATATTGTCCGCTTCTAAAATTCCTAAGTATTATAGCTTTCATTTTCATCAAGTGATTTTATAGTTTCCTGATTTGGTAGTTGTATTCCATTCATTAGTTTTCTTTCACCCCTTTTTATTACAAGCATAGCACATTTTTCGATTCCAAATTCCATCCCTATATCCTGGCTATATATTCTAATAGTTTGTATTAGACTCTCCAATTCTTTTTCATTTTTTGCAAAAATGTTTATTTTTTTATGTCAGCCATGTACATAAGGTGGTTTATCTTTTCTTGTGAGTTAGTGAATTGTTATCCCCCTGTATATTTTTTAAGTATATGATGGAGAGGCATCATTGCTATAATAAAGAGTAGGTTCTGTTCTTGAGAACAAAATGCATAAAATTCTCGGGACTTTGAAATAAAACGGATCACCTTATCCCAGCAAGAAAAAACAGACCTAGTGTTGTAAACAAAAAAGAAAGAACTTGTCAACTGGTGGATTTTGCAGTTCCAGCAGATCACAGGGTAAGCTAAAGGAAAATGAAAAAATGGACAAATACCTGGACCTTGCCAGAGAACTGAAAAAGTTATGGAATATGAAAGTGAAAGTTATACCAATTGTAGTTGGTGCACTTGGAACAGTCCCAAAAGGATTGGAAAAGGGTTTGGAAAGTTTGGATATCAGAGGAAGGATTTNGAGATGTATTGAGAGGGGCGGTGATTTTGCTGGAAACTGGTACGCAAAATCGTCACCAATCTGACAAGTTCTTTATCTTTTTTTGTTCCTTATTGCAACACCTGGATACTGATTTTGCTTTGCAGGGGGATATAGCGACACGAGTGCAGTATACGTCGTCTTCCTCTATGTTCTAATAAGTCCCAGTAGATTTTATTGTGCAATTTTGTTCTCAAGAACAGAACCTACTCTTTATTATAGCAATGATGCCTCTCCATCATATACTTTTAAAAATATACAGGGGGATACAAATTCACTAACTCACAAGAAAAGATAAACCACCTTATGTACATGGCTGACATAAAAAAATAAACATTTTTGCAAAAAATGAAAAAGAATTGGAGAGTCTAATACAAACTATTAGAATATATAGCCAGGATATAGGGATGGAATTTGGAATCGAAAAATGTGCTATGCTTGTAATAAAAAGGGGTGAAAGAAAACTAATGAATGGAATACAACTACCAAATCAGGAAACTATAAAATCACTTGATGAAAATGAAAGCTATAAATACTTAGGAATTTTAGAAGCGGACAATATCATGCAAACAGAAATGAAAGGAAAAGTTAAAAAAGAATATCTCAGGAGAACTAGAAAACTTCTAGACACCAAACTTAACAGCAGAAATCTGATCATAGGAATCAATACCTGGGCTGTCCCCATTATAAGATACTTAGGACCATTCTTAAAATGGACGAAAGAAGAATTCAGACAGATTGACCAAAGGACGAGAAAATTAATGACCATGCACAAGGCTCTCCATCCTAGAGATGATAGAGATAGATTGTATGTGTCAAGAAAGGAAGGGGGAAGAGGTGTTGCCAACATAGAGGGATGCGTAGAAACCACAATCCAACAACTTGAAGATTACACAAGAAAAAGCAAAGACAAACTACTTATGGCGGCCAACAATAGAAGTGACAGATGGACAAACAGAAAAACGACAGTCTAAAAAACAAAAATGGGAAGAAAAACAATTATATTGACACTTCAAACGACAAATTGAAGAGGTTGCATATGAAAAGACTTGGACATGGTTGAGAAAAGGAAACCTCAAAAGAGAAACTGAATCACTAATAATTGCTGCACAAAATAATGCCATAAGGACAAACTATATGAAAGCGAAAATTGATAGGACCCAACAAAATAGTAAATGTAGACTTTGCGGGAATAGAGATGAGACTGTAAACCATATACTTGCGAATGTAGCAAACTAGCACAACGAGAATACAAAACTAGATACGACTGGGTTGGGTTGGGAAGGTGATCCACTGGGAATTATGCAAAAAAATTAATTTTGACCATACAACAAAATGGTATATGCATAAACCAGAATCTGTTCTTGAGAATGAAACGCATAAAATTTTCTGGGACTTTGAGATTAAGACGAATTACCCTGTTTTCTGACTTTGTAGGCATGCCTACATGTGTTAGACCGATAGAAATCTAAAAGGTGTTCAAGATTGCAGTTGGCAAGATGGTTAATAATTTTGTGTATGTTTACCAAGTTAGTTGCCAGACGTCGGAGTTTCAATGTATCCATGGCCAAGGCAGTTAGACGTTCGGAGTATGGTAGATGTCTGATGGAGTTATTCACTTGGTTGCACGTCTCTGTATCATTTCCAGGAGGTTAATGTTCTGAGTGAGGTAGGCGTTCCAGACAGGGGGATGCAAATTCCAAGTGTGGCCGCACCATAGTAGTTTTAGATATACAGCTTTAAATAGATAGCCGCAGAGTGGCAGACAATCAGTGTATGAGTAACACAGGGATCTGTGTGGTAAAGTGAGAAGCTGATGATATGTGTGGCGCTCCACTTCAAATGCAAAAAACAATCTCCTTGGTCTAGCGCTAGTGAAAAGAGAATAGACGCCCTCGCTGTCTGGCTGATACCGACTTTAGGCCACTTGGAATTTGCATCCCCCTGTCTGGAACACCTACCTCACTCAGAACATTAACCTCCTGGAAACTATACAGAGACCAAGTAGATTGTTTTTGGTGTAGCAAGGTGGAGCGCCACAACTATCATCAGCTCCTCACTTTACCGCACAGGTCCCTGGGCTACTTATACGCTGAGTTGGAGAGGGCCGGTATTGAACCCAAAACCTTATGGATGCTCTACCGACTAAGCTAAACTTTCATAGATTATTGGCACTTTTCCATCCACTAAGGACGATGGAGTAGTGTCCAAAAAAAAGGGCCAATATAAAACCCCGAACCTTGTAATTCCTAGGCAGATGCTCTACCAGCTAAGCTAAACCTTAAAGAAAAACTAAATTTTTTAATAACCTTAGCTTTGTACAAAGCCAGATGTAAGAGTCACCCAGTGTGGATCGAACTCACTAACAATGGTTCACTACCTTAGCTAGTTAACCATTACACCATGCGAGACACCCAATGCGTCTGAGGTGGAGTGCCACACCTATCATCAACTCCTCACTTTACTGCACAGATCCCTGTGCTACTCATACGCTGAGTTGGAGAGGGCCGGTTTCAAACCAAAAACCTTGTGATTCCTAGCCAAATACTCTACCGACTGTCCCTTCAAATTTTGCTTTTCTTCAAATTTGAAGAGCTAAAAATCGACATAACTCCGCCAATTCTTGGAATTAGAAGCTCAAATTTTGGGGATTGTCTAACTTTAACATAATCCACATTTGAAGGGGGTGAGTGACAATTTTCCTTTTTTTGGATGATTTGAAATGGAATTACCCGTAAACTAGTTGCTACAAATTATTGTCCTAGCTCAGGGCTTCTCAAAGTGGTTTATACAGACCACTGGGGTTGAAGAAAATTTTGACCAGGTGAATAAAATTCTAAAGGTGAATTTACATACACGCATCAACTCCTCACTTTACCGCACAGATCCTTATGCTACTCATACGCTGAGTTGGAGAGGGCCGGTATTGAACCCAAAACCTTATGGATGCTCTACCGACTAAGCTAAACTTTCATAGATTATTGGCACTTTTCCATCCACTAAGGACGATGGAGTAGTGTCCAAAAAAAAAATAGGGGCCAATATAAAACCCAGAACCTTGTGATTCCTAGGCAGATGCTCTACCAGCTAAGCTAAACCTTAAAAGAAAACTAAATTTGTAATAACATTAGCTTTGTACAAAGCCAGATGTAAGGGTCACCCAGTGTGGATCGAACTCACTAACAATGGTTCACTACCTTAGCTAGTTAACCATTACACCATGTGAGACACCCAATGCATCTGAGGTGGAGCGCTACACCTATCATCAACTCCTCACTTTACTGCACAGATCCCTGTGCTACACATTCGCTGAGTTGGAGAGGGCCGAATGTTTTAAAAATAAAAAGAAGAATGTTTTAAAAATAAAATAAATTTTATTTTTAATTTTTAAAAATCAGAAGCATTATAGTTTATTACTAATAAAGAGTTTGTTGTAAAAATTATATAAAAAATGTAAAGTGGGTATCAAGATAGTATAGTATATATTTCAGCTGTTAAAAATATACAAGTCCACAGTGTAATTTGAAGAAAGATGTTAGAGTTCCAAAATTTACTTGTGGTGTTGATAAGTCCGTAGAGTTATAGATGAAAGTCTTCAAGGTGTAAAATTCCAGATATAATGTTTTTTCATTTGACAAATATGAAAAATAGATGGAAATTAATCCGACAGTATGAAATTTAAAAATTAAAAATAAAATTTATTTTATTTTTAAAA